>PVJI01010330.1:0-60960 GCA_004026765.1 Micronycteris hirsuta | reverse complement strand
GACAGACTTTCTTTCCCGTCTTGGCTCTACCAGCTGTGACCTGAGGCAGGTCAACTAACACCTCTGAGCTTCCCACATCCTCAACTGAGAAATAAGGAATACTCACTTCGTCAAGGTATGAGAAGCTGAAATAAATAATCTGTACAAAGGGCCTGGCAAATGGACATCTGCTAGAAACACCACCACCACCTAAAGGTATCCACCCGGAATGGATGGTCTACACCACCTGGAGCCAGTGCACTCATATCTCCCCTCTGAAGTGGCTCTAGTGATAATATTATTGTGTTTTGCTGTGACTCACTCTCTATTAATATAACTTACCCAGGGCTTATAATAGGACAAGTGGCAAATAAGAACTCAGAGATGGAAGGCACCTGGATTATCCTCAAATAAGATAAGCCACTCCAGAAATAAGTGACCGGGCATTGGCTGGGTTGCGGGGTGGGGAGGAGAAGGAGCTGGCATGAACCAAGGAAGCTGGAAGAGAGCAAAGAATGAGGAAAGAGGTGACAGTGAGAACTCTAGAAGAAAACTAAAGGCAGAGCTAGCCCGAATCACTGCAGCTGAGGTAGCTGAGTGATGGTGCATCACTCGCTTCATTGATTCTCTACCAGGAGCTGCCCACCCACACTGCATTATGGAAAGCCAAGCATAAGCAGAGGCAGCAGCCAATGAAATCATGCTAATTCATGACTGACAGCCATGGAATGTCTCAGGAAGCAGAGAAACATAACTGCAGGAAGTAAATCTAGGCTAGAAACGGGGCTGGCTACCTCACTAGGGTAACTCTGGGCAGGAGAGAAAGTATGGGTCCCTGGTGAAACTGAACCAGCCTCTCTAGACTTGCTTTTCTTTGACCTTGACATAATTTGTGTGTGGAGGAACTTAAAAATTATTATATGTACAACTCATGGCGCAGTAATGTAATCAGTGACTCGAAGATTTCACAGCCCACTAATAATTTGTCGATGCTTTTTTGAGCAGAGAATATTTTCTGCAAGTCTGTTTGTTTTTGCCTGCCAATTAGCCAAATCTTTTTCTGTGGTGTCTATAACGTAGGTCAGGAGGGTTTTTTACTTCTTATTTAAATTTTTTAATTTATGCCCATTGGACTAAAAATCTGATAGTAAATTTCTACTATGCAAGATGCTAACAAGATCTTGTCTATGGTATAAGGCACATGCAAAATAGTAGTGTTTTGTTTTCTTATTTAAAAGCAACCATTAGCCCTGGCTGGTGTAGCTCATTGGATTGAGCGCGGGCTGGGAACCAAGCGGTCCCGGTTCGATTCCCAGTCAGGGCACATGCCTGGGTTGTGGGCCAGGTCCCCGTGAGGGCCGTGTGAGAGGCAACCATACATTGCTGTTTCTCTCCCTCTCTTTCTCCCTCCCTTCTCCCCTCTCTAAAAAATAAATAAATAAATAAATAAAATCTTAAAAAAAAATAAAAGCAACCATTAATTTTTAAGCTAAACTTTATTGAAAAAATAGGCAATTAAATTTGATTTACATTTTGAAACTAACCTTTCTTTTTGTAAATTTTTAAAATGTATAATGAGAACACAATGCATTTCTGTCAAGTAATTGGCTTGTGAAAAAAAGGGAATTTAATTTTTCTGAAGGCAAGTTTCACATTCTAAATAAAAGTTGTAAATTATTTTAATGAATGCTATTTAAACCATGAAGATGTACTGATACTGATTCTGTTGAATAGTAAAGCTGTAGAAATCATGAACTGAAGCAATATGAATAAAAAGAGAGCCTAGGACAATTTATAGAAGACCTTGCAAAAACCATCTTCTTACTAACATTATTAGACTTAACTGTAGGTCTAGATGCTCCAAAATAATTATAGGCAGGTGCTTGTTTCTTGATTTCCAATAGACCTGTGTGTGCATAAAAATTTTATGTTGGAAATCGAAAATAAAATTTAACTTTGTTGTTGTTGTTTTATTGCACAAATACTCAATTCTTGGTCCGATGTGTGATAAGAACACACGGGTTTTATTTCCAGCTGAAGCGAGACTCTTTCTGGTGTGGCTCTCACATGTTAAGCAAGGAAAAGCTCGGTCGCCTGTGCAGGAGACTGAAAGCTGTAGCAAAATGGTCCTTGCAAGGCTGGCTACTCTTCTTCACAGAAACCAGGGCTTAGAAGAGGCTGATCAGCAAACCTTAGCTGGAGTTTACTATCTGGATGCCCCTCGCTGATGTCTTCCTCTTCTTTCAAAGTGAAGTTCTCAGGCTGAGCAGAAGAGTCAGAAAAAGCATCCCTTGCCTCATCATACACATGTGCTGAAAGGAAGGAAAGAATGTTCCGTTCGGTACTGCCAATCTTCTAGGTGGTTTATAAGACCTGGGGCGTACTGATATCCTCCCTCTCTCCCAAGCAAGCCCAAGAAGAGTGGAAACATGTCAAGATTTCCTTTTGAAACATGATTTCCCCCCCCAGAATGTTGTTACTTGAAGTCAAAACATTCTCTCTAAGGTCTTGCAGAGTCTTCTTCCCCTGGCCCACGGGAGGAAAACTGTCTTCAAGACAAGCTAATTCCTGCAGCCAATTTTCACCTTCCAAGTTCTCAGCAAATCTGGCCAACTGTTTTTTTTGAAAGTTCCCCTGTCATTCACCTTTAAGCTCAAACATCTGTTGAGAAGTCTCCTCTGCTAAGCTACCAAATTTCTGTATGTAGAAACCTCTGATGGAGCCAGCCCCTGATGGGCCACCATCAAGACAGCCACCAACACAGTTTTTCTGAGACAGACTTTGTGTTTCTAGATATAAAGGCAAAACATTAAGTACAGGTGGGTTTTTGCTGGTTTCAAGCAATTATTTTTAGAAATAGTAAACATTTTCTTGAATTTCACCGCCATTTACAAATCTTGCAAATACCACAGCATGACATTTATTGGTGAAACCTGTTGATTCACCAGCTTGGATAGAGAACCTACTGTGTTTCAGTTCATTGTACAAATTTCTGTACCAGCAGTGACATGTCATCAACGTATTCATCAATCAAATGGCTGGAAAGTGGAACCTATTCCATTTCTCCTCGTATATCTTGTCCTACCATTGTACTCATTTTAATTGTACTAGCATTATTAGGTTTTCACTGACCTCGTGACTTTTCCTTTTGAGAGCAGTATGTCCTATTATTAAGTAATTTGCTCCCTGGACCTAAATGTGAGTCTTTTAACTAAAGATTTACCCAGTTTGTTTTCAGATTTCAAAGGCCATTGACAATCACTAGCACTTTTCCATGTCAAAGGGCTGTGGCTTGTAGTTACAGTCATATTTCGCTCGTGATCACTGCATCTGTGAGTTGTTTGCCACAGACCCGGTGCAGTGGAATAGGACAGTGTAGTTCAGCAGCTGTGTGAATCCACTGATGAGTAGATTTCGTCACAATGAAGGACTTTTGTGGCATTGCACTTGCAGCTCAGTGAAGTGACTCAGAAGACTGCAATTCGTCATTACTAACCTTATCAGAATTGTCCATACATGTAGGACTGGAAAAGCTCCCATGGAAAAACAAACATGGAAGAAGGGCCAGGGAATGCTAAAAAAGGAACACGTTAAGGGAAACTAACCCTACCACGTGGTGGAACATACTATGAAGCCAGTGTAATTAAAACAAAACAGGACTGGCACGTGAATCGACAAACAGACCAATGGAATAGAATTGGAAACCCAGAAATAGACGCAAGTGCATTTGGAAATTTAGTATATGATAAAGGCGGCCTCTCAAATCATTAGTGCAAAAATTGGACTTTTTAGTAAATAGCGCTGGACAGCTAAGTAGTCAAGAGTTGGGCTTAGAGAAGGAGGAAGATGAGAAGAAGCCTTCCCCAGAGCTGGGAAAGGAAGTTGTGCTGACTGATGCTGTGTCCATGAGGGTTCACGAGCCTGAGGCCAAAGGAAGCTGGAGGTGGAAACCTACCGCCAGGGTGACTTCCACAGGAGAGCAAGAAATAAGGCCTTCCTTCCTGGGAAAGTAGAAAATGTAGCAAGCACAGTCCCGGCACCAGCATCCCAGAGCGCAGGATCAGAAGGTGAGTTTGGAGCGAAGCATAGTGGCTGACAAACACATCAATGCTCAGTGCTTATCTGGTTGGCAGTCATTATCCTCTTGCTGCATCGAGAGGAAGAGCAAGGGCAAACGAAGAGAGGATGGGGCAGAAGCTCTGAATCTCCACCTTCCTTAACAACAAGTTAAGGCAATATTAAAAAGGGATAAGTCGAAGATAGAAACATAAACATAACACTTACAGAAATAGTATGAAGCAGCTTTAAAAAGTTTAAGGAGTGGGATTTAAGTGAGGAAGAGTGAGAGAAGCGGTTAGCTTTTAAATTATAGATGCATATTTGACTTTGATTCTCTTTAATTAAAAAATAAAACTTAAATGAATGAAGAGGAAGAGTCCAGATCTCTGGTGGCATTTGTTGTTTGGAAAAATAAATTCAATATTGTAAGTTCAATATTATAATGTTCCCCTCAGGAAAGTAAATTGGGAAACTATCATTTGGGTAATACTAACTCCTGAAAGCAAAAAGAGAAAATCCTTTTTGTTGGTGAGTCAGGTGAGAGACGGAGAAGAAATTTAGACTGTGGGCCCCACGAGGGCAGATTGTGTGTCTGTTTTACTCACCAATTATACCCATATTTTATGAACTAATAGATGAAAAAAAGATTAAACAGAAGAGCTCACAACAGAAAGAGCTGCTGCTCAGACCTGCATTGACCACGAAGAATCTCAAGAGCTTACCGAGTGAAAATAACATCCTGCACCCATGTTGCTGGTTTCAGACAGGTCAGACAGGTAACCAGGTCCTTCCAATGCCATGTGGTTAGGGCCATTTCAATAATAGGGACAAAGAATTGTGACCCATAGTAGTGGAGAATTTACTTTGCCTGGAAGTGGCTGAAGTTGACCTCGAGGGTGGCGGGGCCACGGCTGGTCTGAGTTTTAAAGGAAGCCTAAGATTTGCCAGGTAAGGAAAACAAGGAAAGAGTAGGGGAGGACACAGAGAGGTGACCGGCCTTGATGTAGCCAAGGGAGAGCCAAAGGCTCTGTGGCAGCGGAGCAGAGGGGCTGACGAGATGGGTGCTGGGCAATGAGACTAGGGAGGGTGCCCATTGGATCTTATTCCTTGGACACTGGACAGCAAACAGAGGCAGACAAACCCTCAGTCAGGTTTGAATTGGGGGGAAGATCATTCTGGTAGCAGCATGGACGAAGTATCCAGAGCAATAGAGAACAGGCACAAAGCACCAGAAATAACAGTAACAACAAGAAAAGCTCATGTGCCTTCGATACCTACAATGTGCCCAGCTCTGCTCAGGCTTTGCCTGCATCGTCTCACTTAATCCTGAACTTTACTCTGTGAAGGGGGATTTTTTTTATCCCAATTGTACAGACAGGGATGCTTCCCAGAGACTGGGCTTTTATTTAAGAAAAAAGAAGTGTTCTCTAACCAGGAAGCCTCCAGTACATTTTCTGCCTGGACAGGAACCAACCAACACGTGGAGCTGGCCGGATTCCAGCAGGTGTGGTCACCTGGCAGAATAGGAAGCATTTGGGCAGGAATAAGGGCAGTTCCTGACAAGTGCAGAATGACATTTGTTGAGAGGGCAGCAAGGTTAATGTCTAAATATGGTTATTAAAGAGAAATTCAGGGACATGATGTCAGAAGACACCCAACGAGTCTCCCACATCCAGTCCTCCCCAAAGCCTGTCCACTCTCACCCTGGGCAGCTTTATCTTGCCATTAAGAGTTATTAATCATGCCTCCCCTCAGTAAGTTACCATTTGCTACCCCAGAACGATACATCGCACATTACACATTCGATAAATGTTACTTTCTTTTGCCCACTTTCCTTTTCATTGGAATTCCCTCCTCTTGTCACCGTGTGCCCACCCTCCTATTTAATGAGCTCAACACCCTTTGCCCTTCGCAAAGTGTCTTCTCCTAATTTCAATAATGGCTTCATCTACACAACCATGAGCCAAGCAAGGAATCTCAAGGTTATCCTCAATCCTCCTCTTCTCCTTCGCCATCCTTACTCACCAAATTCCATCTTGACCCCAATTCTTGATGCTTTTCCGACCATTTTCTCTTCTCATCTGGATGACTTAGTCATCCAAAGAGCCCTCTTATGGTTGTCCAAACATTGGGTTGTCCTCATCAAAATAGCCTTGCACAGTCTCTGCTATGGGTTGAATTGTATTCCCCCAAAATATGTTGAAGTCGTAACCCCCAGTACTTGTGAATGTGAACTTATTTGGAAATAGGGTCTCTGCAGATCAAGTTGAGATGAGGTCATTAGGGTGGATCCTAGTCCAGTATGACTGCATCCTATGAAAGGGGCAATTCGGACACAGCTAGACACACACGCAGGGAGAATGCCACGTGAAAACTAAAAGCAGAGATGGGGTGATGTGTCTGTAAGCCAAGAAATACCAAAGATTACCAGCAAATCATCAGGAGCTGGGGAAAGGCACAGAACACAGTCTCTCCCAGCCCTGCTGACACCTTGACCTCAGACTTCTAGCCCCCAGGACTGTGAGATGAAATTCTATTGTTTAAGCCCCTCAGTTTGTGGCACTTTATTGTGGTAGCCCTGGCAAATCAATACAGCCTCCAAGGCTTTTTTTATAAATGCCTATCTGTTCACACCAATCTCTGCTTAAAATCCTTCCACAATAAAGAAAAGAATGGGTTCTACTTATCGAGCACCTACTGAGGGCTGGGTGCCCCCTCTCTACTGTGTCTATTCCTTAAGCATCCTTCGAAACAAGACGTCACCATTCCTGATTTTGCAGTTGAAGAAAAGCCATCTTCTAAAAAAGCTGTGATTGCCCAAGTTCCCACAGGCAGTAAGCAGAACCATTGCATTTTGATCTGGATCCCTTGGAGTCCCAGGGTTACACTAGCATTAGGTGTTACATTGTAACAGGGATCAGCCAACTTCTTTAAGGGCCAGAAGGTAAATATTTTAGGCTTTGCAGGGCATGCGGTTTCTGTTGCAACTATCAATTCTGCTATTCAGAGCATGAAAGCAGCCCTAGACAATATGTAAATGAATGGGCATACATGTGTTCTGATACATCTTTATTTACAGAAACAAGATGTGGGTCAGATTTGGGCCTCTCGCTGTAGTTTGCCAAACCCTGTCCTACAACATTGCCTTTAGGAGATAATCCATGCTACCTGATAAAGTAATTTTAATACGTATAGTGTGCTTGCTTTATGCCAGGATCTGCTCATGTATTAATGTATTTAAACTTCTACTACTATTATCACTATTGTAGAAGTTATGAACTCACCAGGGTCACACAAATGGTGACAGAAGCAGGATTCGAGGTTCGGCAGTCTTGCTCCAAAGTCCACGACCTCACTCCTCATCCACCAGGGTCTTCACGCCCCCTCATTCACGTAGTCTCTGCCTTCTGCCTCCTTCCCTGGGCCTACACCCTAGACTTCCTCCAGCCATCCCACGGTGGAGAAGGGGAAATGAAGGAAGGAGCCTGGGACAGCCCCACTTGCCTGCTCTGGAATGTACTTTTGGCCAAGGCCAAAGCCCTGGGTTTCCCAGAGTCCTCGCTGACATGGGGCATAAGGAGTGCAGAGCAGGGAGTAGGTACCTACCCCTTCACCTGGTGGTTGGGAGAATCTAGGGAGATTACACACAGTATCTGAATTAAAGTCCCAACAGTAGCTAGCAAATTGCCTTGGCTTGCTTTAAAGGCACTCATCATTCAATAGACTCTGAGCTGGTGACGAAGCTATTAGTCTCCCAAGAGCTATGCTGTCTTATTTTTCACCAACAGAACCTCGATTTTGTTTGGGACTGCAGCCAGACGTGTCCATCAAATCCAGTTCTGCCCAATGACATGTACGTGAACAGAGGTCTGTTGGGGATATACAGGAAAGATGTGTGTTTCTGCTATAAATGAGCATACCTTTTTCCTGGTTGCTTTCTTCTTCTTTCTTCCTGGATGGTGGCCCAAGGACCAGAAGTAGATCAGCTGCCTCACAACCACTGGGATGACAGCTCTTAACTAAAGCTGGTGGAGGGCAAAGCAGCATCCTGGGGCACCGATGGAGTTGTGCCGCCGCCGTACCTACCGCGCACCCCCTACCTCCTATCTTTTGGTTGTGGGAGAAAAGTAACCCCTTCTTCGGTCAATCAGTGTAGTTGGGTTTCTAAGACATGTGTGCTTAATCCTTCCTAACCAAAAGACCTGATCAGAACACCAGACACAACCTCAGCAAAGATCATGATTTCTAGAACATAATAGGTGCTCCATAAAGGTTTGATGAAATGAATCAATAAATAAATGACTGTATTAACACTAGAAGATAGAAGCATTAGATTATAGAGGGCAGTTGCCTTCGGAAAACATAATAGTTATAGCTACCGCTCACTTTCTAAGCACCTACTGTGTGCCCTGCATTCTCTCAGCAATCTTCACAACAGTCAGAGGTTAGTATTGTCATTTCCATCTCGCAAGGAGGCTGGGCTAGCTGGCCCACGGAGTCACCGCCAGCATGCGGTGGGGCTAGACTTTGAATCCAGCTGGGTGATACTGAAGCTTGTGTTCCTTCTCTTTCGCAATGAACTGTCACAATGAACTGGACACTTGGGCTTGGGCTAGTGGAAGATTAGAAAAATTGGGGGTGGAACCCACAACCACCAAGCTGTGTGGCATGGATAATTCCTCGCTCTGTGTCTCAGTTTCCTCATTTGTAAAAAGGGTAACAACCGTCCCTTCATAGGCTGATTATGTTAAATGTGACATACGTAAAGTGTTTAGCAGAGTGCTGGGAAAGGTTCAAAACTTATTGCTCATCAGCATTATTGCCATCATCAGCACCCCCCACAACCACCACAAAAAAAGCCTGTAAGAATCTGTGATGGGAATGGGGGCTGGCTCTAAATGGAAGATCCTGGAGGAGGTAGCTGGGTTGAAGCCAGGATGAGTTTTAACTTTGGAGCCCTCATCCCAACTTCTGACTGTCTCCACTGGCGTTGTCTTCTGAGTACAGACCCTCCCCCACCCCCCTTCCCTCCACCACGGGCCTCAGAAATGGCTGTGGGATTTCTCCTTCTGCCTTGAAGTTCTGATCACTGGCCGACTTCATTGTCATTCCCAGCTGAGGGAGTGTCCCTTGAAGCCTGAAGGCTCACCCCCTAATCCCGTGCAGGTGTCAGACAATGCCCGATGGGTGGAGAACGCCATGTGGCTCCAGGCGGCCCCGCCTCAGCACCGGGAGTTGGACGAGTCTGAGGCGGGATGCGGGGGTGGATTTGAGTCTGAGATGCCAATCTGCCCAGCTGGAGGTTTCGCATCTGTCTTGGCACGGACACAGGTGCACGGAATCTAAAGAGAGTCAGTTACAGTTCTGAGCAGGTGGGGTGGGGTCCTGGGGCCCTGAACGCAGGTAGGGCTAGGTGCCTACCTGACAAAGCTGGCTGGCACATCGCGCGGATGCCCTGAGCCGCCCAGCAACCAATGTCGGTGTGGGAAAGAACAGGGCAGGACGGTGCCCTGTAAAGAGGGCCACTGCAATCAGAGCTCTGTTTGAATGCCAGGTCTTATGCTTACTACAATAATTTGTGACTTTAACTACATCATCTTTCTTAATGCCATTTTTTCATCTGCAAAATGAGAAAAATAGTAGTACCTATTCTTGTAGTGAGTATTGGAGATGATTTAACATTGTTTTCAGCACAGCCTTTTGAAAATTGTTAGTGCCCAATAAACATTAGTTATGATGACCATGCAGCATCCAGGGCACAACTATGAGAGCACCAAAGCCTCGGAACAACCGGTTAAAGGCTGCCGAGTGCCGCGGGAGGAATGCTGGGTTGGGGCTGCATGTGATGTTTTTATTGTTGCTCATCTATGTCCTGGAAAAGTGTTAAGATAAGTGGGCATGGTATTGTTTTGTGAAAAAGAACGTACCTAGTTCTTAAAGTACAAGTTTTGCCAGTTCCTACTTTCTGCTCAGTGCCATTTGTTGTTCTGAATAAATAAAATGATGCAACATGGTCCCTGCTTTCAAAAAGCTTTCAGTCTAATTGGGGAAATAGTGCAAACAGAGATTAGATTAATATAAAAACTGTGAAGAGCCTAAGGTAAGTATATAGCTAAGTGCTAAGGTGGGTATTAGTGACCATACTCCCTGGTCACTAATTCAGAAGAGAGAGGTATCCAGGGGGGTGGAATGGAAACCTAAGGTCTTGCTGGCCCCTCCCAATGGGTCTGAAATCACTAAAACTTGATGTTGACAAGGAAAAGTAATAGGCAGTCCTTATATTGCACTCACTACATGCCACATACTAGTCCAGGCACTGTCCATATGTCTTCACTTTAATCCTCACAAGTCTGTGCAGTTAGCCCTGTTATTACCCCCATTTTAAGAGTGAGCAAGTCGGGTACAGAGAAGTGGAGCCAGTGGGTGGCAGAGCTGGATTTTGAACTCAGTCTCATTCCAAAAGCTGCTCTTCACCACTACGCTCTACCTCCTTTCAGAAAGAAGGAAATCAACCTGTATTAGTTACATATAAGTAACAGATGCTATAACAAACAATCCCAAATCCTCAGGAGATGAACAGAATGCATTATCACCTGTCACACAACAGTTCAATGGAGGTGTTCAGCAGGCATCTACCACACAGTGATTCAGGGACCCAGGCTCTTCCCACCTTGAGACCCCATGGTTTCAGGGGACAAGAAGTCCTCTTCCAGATCTCTCCTGGAAGGGGTCTCTCCACACAGGGGATTTCATGGCTAGGCCTTCAAGGGGCATCTTCATTTCCATTAACATTCCATATTCAGGCCCATAGCCATTCCTAACTGTAAGGGAGGCTGGAAAATGCAGTGCATCCAGGCCTCCAGGGAGAACATGAACCTTGGTGAGCATTCACAATTTCTGCTACACAGGGCAAGACCCAAATCATTCATCCAAATGCAAAAGGAATAGAGAGATGAGCTCCAAAGGCCAACCCCAAATGCACATCCACAACCGCAAAGTGCCCAAATTGCCTTGGCTCTAATTCTACAAGAGGCCCAAAGGCACTCAAAGGGCCAAATGCACAGATGGGACACAGCAGTCTGCAGCGGGGAGCTCCAGGCAGTGACTAAGTGCTGAGGCACACCATAAGCAGAGGCTCTTCCTTCCATGTGCTCCTCTGCAAAAACAAAAACAATAACTAACCAGATTCAGCAAGATCTCTTCCAGTGAGTCAGCGAGTCAGCAGCCTGTGCCGGGTGCTTGGCAGGACACCAGGGCCCTGCCAAGGTGCTTTAAGTATGAAATAGTCTAGACCATGGCTGGGTGCAGGACAGGGCCCATGTCTGGAGGGGATGACCAGGATGCCAGGCAGAGGGATTAGGTAAGGCTCTGTAATCGGATCATTGTAGAGACAGAGAGAAGCAGGACTAGACTACAGACACCTTGAACTCAGATTCTCCACAGCTCTCCATCCTGTACTCCGTGTCCTGGTAAGCTGTACCAGCATCCACCAAGCTGCCCGAGACAGAAATGTGGGCATCACTGCTGATTCTCCACTTGGTCCTAAGCCCAGTGGATCCAAACTGCCTCTCAAATATCTTCATTCTACACATCCCGTCCCACCCCACTTCCCCATTCGCTGCCCTGACTCAGACATCCCCCCTTTCCCACCTGGGCTGACAGACCTATGACTCGACTCGTCTTGCCTCCTTCCAATGTCCATCTGGTCCTCCAACAAATGTCTACTGAGCTTTGTAGCAGATACTAGGATGTTTACCTTCCCAGTGCCCTTTCTCACCTTCTTTCTTACCAACTGAATCCCAATTTGTTCAGGAAAGTAATACGTACAGTTGAAAAATCTCACCTTCCTCGTCTTCTTTGCAATTACAGGTAACCATGTGATAGAGTTCTGGCCAATGAGAAATCAGCAGATATCTCTGGGAAGGGTTTATTTCTTTGAATGGGAAAAGAAAAATCTTTTGTCTATTTCCCCTTGGCTCTTTCTCCTAGAATGTGGACATGATGCCTGGAGAAGCAGCCCCTGCTTACAGCCATGGGGAAGAGCGCCACATGCCACATGCTAAGCACGCCACAGCTGGAAGCTACAGGAGCCAGGTCCTCCATGGCTTCCTCAAGCAGCTGCACACTCCTTGAGCTGTCTACTTCTGCAGACTTTGTTACGTGGGGGTATTAGTTTCTTTTTGCTGCTGTATCAAATTACCATAAGCTAAGTGACTTAAAACAAATGTACTCTCCTACAGTTCTGGAGGGCGGCATCCAAAGTCAGTTTCACGGGGCTAAAGTCAAGGTGTCGGCGGGGCTGGTGCTCTCTGTTAGCACTGAGGGAAGAATCCACTCCCTTGCCTTTTTCAGCTTCTAGTGGCCACCTGTGTTCCTCACCTTGTGTCCCTTCCTCCGTCCTGAGGCACATCACTTCAGTCTCCCTTTGTCATCACGTCATCCCTCTCACTCCCGTCGCCTCCTTCTTTATGGACCCCTGTGGGTACTCAGGACAATCCACGATCACCTCCCCTTCTCAAGATCCTTAACGTCATCCTATCTGCAAAGTATCTTTTGCTTTTTAAGGTAACATATTCACAGCTTACAGGTATTCGGATGAAGATGTCTTTGAGAGCCATTATTCAGCCCACCACAGTAGGAAAAATAAACTTTTTGGTTGTGTGAACTGCTATTTGGTGATTGTCTGGGAGAGCCAAAGGCAATCCAAGCTGACATAGCATCTACTAGGTCCCAGGCACTACGCTTGGGGCCGGAGATACTCCAGCAGTGGCTGAGTAAGTGTCCCTAGCTGAGAGTCCGTCACGCTGGGTTTGCAACTATTTATTTGCTTATTGGACAGCCTTGAGAGGCTGCAAACTCCAGAGGGCAGGAAATGTGAACGCATGCTTTTCCGTCATTCCAGCACCAGTCAAGGGCCTGACACACCGCGGTGCTCAAAACAGCTTGCACAGACAAACTCAGCAGCCTGCGGATCGTGACTCGAACCACTGAGTCCTAACTAAATATGAGAGCCAGCGTTGACTCTGAGCATCACAGAAGAGGAAAAGGAAGACCATTGCTTAACCAGTGTTCTGTACCATCAGTCCCCAGAAGAGGTTCCATGGAGCAGATTTTGGATGAAAACAAATAAGTGTAGAAAGCCCATACAAGCCTGCCTCTGAAAGTTTCACAATTCTGCCCTGTTCTGTAATGGTGATACCTGTTTCACTTTAGCTCGGCATTTCCCAAACTTATTTGACCATGACATTCATCTATCAGAGAGCACGTGGTAATCTCCTATAGAACTAGAGTTCTGTGGGACACCCTTTGGAAACAGCGCTCAACCCTTCCCGGGACTGGTTAGGGAGCTAGAGCGTCAGTGCCTATAGGTGGATTTAGCAGTGGATCAGACTAAACATGCACAATTTGCTTAAGGCGGGAGCTGCCATTGTCAGGGAGGGCTTTAGGGCACAGCAGGACCTCAAAAGGCAGTGGCATTAGTCCTGGCAGAGGGGAAGGTGAAGTATTCTTCCCTTTCCCCCAAAGGTGCCCTCCTTGTTTCAGATGGCCCGGGTGCAGAGTCAGGCAGCTCTGAGGAAAAGGGCACAGAGGACCATACCTGAGTGGGCAAACCCCAGGTGTGCCCTGACCCTACGTCAGGTGGCCACGCCCAGCCTCCTCTAGCCACATGGCAGCCATTGTGTTAGGACCTGATCTCCTGCTCAGGAGCCAGCCTGCACAGGGCTTCCTTTGCTCTGTCACAGGACCCCAGGTGACCCTCCAGCTCCTCTGCATCTGATCGACCGCCCATGAGAATTACTGCTTCTTCCCTGAGCAGCTAGCATGGACCTCCAGGCTCAAGGAAGTCCCCCCACCCCACCTTCCTTCCAGTCTCAAATCTCTTCTGCTCTCCTGCCTGGGGGCTCTGTACTCATTATGGGACATGTGTCCATGGGATGATGGTGAGCATGTTCTGTGATTTCCAAATAGAAATCTGCAGTTCATTTTGTTCAGTTTCGACTGAAACCTGGGAGTTCATCAGGGATGCCTGGTGCGACCCACTCTTAGGACACGGGGCCGCTGTTACATTTTTTATATTGGACTTGTTTCAAAGAATTCATTTATCTTTTTTTTTTTAAAGATTTTATTTATTTATTTTTAGAAAGAGGGGAAGGGAGGGAGAAAGAGAGGGAGAGAAACAGCAATGTGTGGTTGCCTCTCACATGGCCCTCACTGGGGACCCGGCCTGCAACCCAGGCATGTGCCCCAACTGGGAATCGAACCAGGACCGCTTAGTTCCCAACCCGCGCTCAATCCACTGAGCTACACCAGCCAGGCAGAATTCATTTATCTTCATTACAAATGATTTTTTTAAAGTTTTGAGCCACATTCTCTAAGTCAAGATTTTCATATTACACAGGGAAGACGGATGCCCTGAGAAATAAAGTGCCCGTGATTACAGACCCAATGAAAGGTGTCTCTGGAAGGAGAGTCCCGGTCCCTCAACGATTCATTATGCATTGTCCCCACCACACCGTGTAGGTCCCAGCGTGGGTGCCACCAGACCAGAAGAGGGCATCTGATGCGAAATCTTTCTGAGACTACTATTTTTAAAACAAATTCCCAATGGTTACTAGAAAGTGTAGTGGAAAACAGACTTTAAAAGTAAACTTGGATGACCATAAAGAACAGACTTCTTAAAGGACACTCCTCCCCCACCAGGGACCGCATGTGGTAAGTTTACTCCACGGGTCGTCTATGTGGAAGGTGGACTGGTTTTCAATGGATTTGCATTTATGGGTCTCCTCCCCTCTCTCAACCCTCCTAAATTCTGTCTGTTCTCTCTTCTCATCAGCTTCTTGGTCATTTTTAGCAACATCACCCTAGCCAAGGAAAGAAAAGAATTCTTAATCTTAAGCAGGCTTAGAACAGCCACACACATAAATATTGCAAAATAATTAAGCACTGCCCACACCTCACAAAGGATAGGCTGCAGCCCAGTTCACTTCCTGACTCAATCCCTCTCCCCCACCCACCATCCCCAGCCCCAGACAAATCAATAACAACAACAACAAAAAAAAAATTCCTTACTTTTCAGAAGACATGTTAAAGAGAATAAGCATCTACAGGAAGTTTCATGCACAGCATTCCTTAATTTGCCGGTTTCAGGACTTGCGTCAGAAAAGGCTGCCTGAAATTTAAGTGGGTAACAGGACCCAGTCATTGAGTTCAAGAGAGCATGAGCTTTCTCCTGTTCCATCCGTACGTCCCTCTCCCCTGGATGACCCTTTTATTTGGGGTAAAGTTAATCACGTACTTTCAGGGAAGTATGCTCTCTGACACTGGAATTAGGACCCTAACCCAAAATGAAGAGCTTTTGGTATTATGGTCATAAAAGAGCTAAAGCTCAGAATGATTAAGTAACGTGCCCAAGGTCACACAGCAAGTCAGTTGGTGGAGCCTGCCTTCAGATCCAGGTTTTAGACTTCAGTGCTCGTGTTTTCTTCCCCGGGACCTTCGCGTCTGTGACTGTAATATAATACGAGCTAACATTTATTGAGGTCTTTCTATGTGCCAGGCACTGGGGTAAAACTGCTGAAATAAACCCACTCCAGCAAGGAACAGGAGTGGCTTTTGGATTTTTAACCTACCTCTGGCTTCCAATTGAGACAGGAAAAAAAGAGCTGTCCATCTTTGGAACTTATCATTGAAGAGTGTGAGACTCAGGGGCCCAGATAACTGAGGGATTATCTTTGTAATCCGACCCCTCCCCGTTGTGGAAGAGAAATATGATCCTCTCAACTTTTCAGAAGTCTCTCAGCATTGTCACCTCCCGTGCTCTTGCCAGGTCACAGAAATAAATGGCAATGTCACTACAACATCACCTGTCTGAGTATTAGAGGTGGACTGCATCCTAGCTATTACCCATGGTGATCAGACATGCCGGATGTTTTAGGAAAGTTCCAGACATGGCACTTAATATAAGGGGCTTTCCAAACCATGTGGTTGCCATGTATAACCCCCCCCCCCACATCTGCCCAAATAGTTAGCATGAACACCACATCACCAGAGCCCAGAGTTTCAGTGTGAGCCTGAGCTTGCCCTTAGAATTGCTTTAATTTATGACTATTTCAGAGAGGTTGGTTTTTGGGTTGCAGTCCGTGATCTCAGAGATAGGCATGAACGCTTTCTCTGTTTAACATGTTGGTTTTGAAAATCAAAGATCCCAAAGATTGAAGTGTCATCGGTGTTTTGCAGGCCAATCTGTGCTTAATCACTACTCCGTTGCCCGAGGAGAGAATCATGAGCTATGCATGTGTTCCAAAGGAATTTGGTTTCCTAGTTGGCAATAAATATCGTGAAGTTTCTGAACTGGGCATGTTTAGGCATTTGACATCATATCACTGTGCAGATCTGAAAACAAGACAAAAGGTGATTTTATGCCAGAGCAGAATGGTGGAGAAGCTGAGGACACCCAAAATTCTCTCATCTAAAAACATTCTGCTAGACCATTCTCATTTTACTACTTTAACCACCAAAAATACCACCTACCATTAGTGTCTGAGTCTTCTCCACAGGGTCTGAGCAACCCTGGTATGTCCCTAGTAGTGAGGATTCCTCAGGCCCCAGGACCCAAGCCAGCCAGCTGGAGGACAAAGGAGTTTATAGAGAGGCTAAGGCCTAGCTCATCAGAAGAAAAAGAAATAATTATAGGCGTCAGAAGAGAGAAGCAACCCTGACTTCGTTGTTTCTCTGGCTCTAATCCTACTAGAGAAATTGCTAGAACTCTGTTCCCCTACATAGTCCATCAACCATTTTTGGAGTTACTGGACTAGAGAGTCTTAGGTGTGCTTAAGAATTACTTTTCCATTACCTTTTGGCTTCTACTCCATCAGGAGTATTTACCGACCCAACCTCTTCTGCTCGCAAAGCACCTTTAGACACCTTGGCATTCTCGTTGCTAGCCTTGGTCTCCTAGCATTGCCAGAGGCTCTTGAAAGAAGCCCTTCTACTTAATTCTCAGCACTTGTTTCCTGAGAACACAATCAAGGGCCCCTCAGTGTGGGTGAGACAGATGGGCGGCATACATGCTGTCCCAAATGCCATCTACCATCTATGACAGTTCTGTGTCCCCCAAAACAAGCCTCTGTGCCTCTGCTCATAAGTTGAATTCTAATGTACAAGGTTTCTTGGTTCCCCATATAAGCCACCCCAGAGTCCTTCCATACTCGTCTGATTAACGTGTCTATTATCTCATGTAATCACAATAGCAACACCACATGGTGAACTATCCCTCTAATAAGCTAATCATTACATCCTTGGTGTTTCTCCAAGACACACCAGCCTGGTGCGGGGTGGGCAGGGAATGGGACCAAGTTAATAGTAATAAAATTTATCTCTCTGTTTGTGGCCCCATCTCTGTTGCAAGACAATATATGTTCCTGAGAGTTCCCTCTTGCAAAGGGGCCACCTCTCTTGTGCTCACAATCAAGCTTCCTCTTTTTCTAATTACCAGTCTTCTACTACTCTTAACCCCAACTTAGAGGACCAGCTTTATTAAACATAAAGTCAGGGAGGATATTGGCTTACCACTTCCACCCCCAATACATCTTTCACTCATGGTGTCCGCATCCACCCAAACTATTAATGCCCTTGAAGGCGATCAAAATCACCAGTATGCTGACGTCAGCCATCAAGAAATCATGACGAGACTAGCCAGAATTCTGAGGGTTGCCAGGGACAGACACCCAAGTCAATGTAAATAAGCACAAGAAAGACATTATTAGGTCACATGGCTGGAAAAAATCCCAGCCTCCTTCTCTCCCTCTCTGCCCACTGCTTTCCTTTGTGATAGCTTCATTCTCAAATGGGTTCCCTCCTTGTAGCAGCTAAAGTGGTCACTGGGACTGAGAGTTCCAAATTTATAGCCATGTATAGTGGGAAGAATGCAAATACGGGCTTATTCACTCAATAGTTCCCTAGTAAAAGTCCTGGCAAGAGCTTTGAGTGCCCCAGCTTGGGTGACATACTTTCCCTGAACTAATCTCTGTGACCAGATGAATATAAACTTAAGTTGACCGAGCCAAGGTCATATGCCCAGCCATGTGTGGGAGAGTATTGGCTTCAAATAAACTAAACAGAATAGAGTCCCCAGAGGAAAGAAAGAATCTGTCACCAAAATAAGGAGGAGAAGAATTCCAGGAAGGCTAAAGTAACAGGAACCCAAATAGACTTTATTCCGAGATCTTACATCCTTTATGTTTGCTCAGGAACTGGGATAAAACTAGATCTGTGAACATGTGGGTGCAGACATCAATGAACCCCACCGTGAAGACCAGGAGAAACAAAGTAATGCAGCTGTTGATTCCAACTCAAAGTGGCCTTGGGCAAGTCCCTTTCTCTGTGTGAGCCTCAGGAACAGATTGGCTTAAATCATTGTCTTTAACTGAGGGCCCCTGAGCCCACCGAAGCTTCCTTATGGCCCCATGATGTAAATTCAACTTTAAATGTTCGAACCCTGGAGTCTGGCTACTTATCACCCAAGCCCTGATTCCTGCCATGGTCGCAGCCCATGCCTTCCTCTGGACAGTTCCATTTTTGAAGCCATCACGTTCTCCTTTCTCTACATGCCACTATGGGCCAGCTTGTCTATCACTCACAACCAAAAGAATCCCAAGTTTACTAAATAGGGAGTGGCTTTCTCGAGCACTCTCTCGAGAAATGTGACAATACAATTGTTTCTTGACAGGACCCAACTGGCTAGAAATGTCTGCCCGGAGTCTAAGTCCTGGCAGGGACAGGGAATGTTGGCAGCCTGTGCCACATACTTGAATAAATGAGTGAATGCAAATCTATGAGGCAGTAAATATCTTGTCTTTAGTGCCACTGATTATTGACAATTGATCAGACCCCAATCTCCGCTCCCCAAAGAGAAAATGAACTTGTTGTAGAAACGTATTCAACTCCCATTGCCCAGCAAGATGGAGTGGGCCATTTTTTCCCCAGGATATCAGGAAAGCCAGCGCCGTGAGAGAGTCCATCTGATTGGCAGAGTGGCAGGTCCTGTGAGCATTAAGGCACTGATCAGCTTTCACCACACCAACCAAGTGCCAAGCCAAAATAAGGAGTCTTATATGGGCTTCTATGAATCAGTTCTCTTTCTGATTCGTATTTAGTTTCTCTTTAAGGATTAATTCTCTCAGCACCAGGGTGAATACTGGAAGTGCTCATGAATTTGCTCACTTTATGAGGAGCTTTGTATGAAGCTAAATACCTGGGGCTTTCATGATATTGTGAAACCCAAATCCACCAAATGAATAATTGAGATCTTACACGCAGCTTAGAAAAGAGAGTACTTCCAAGACCTTCCTGGAGTTATGAGGTCTTTGGACCTGTTCACCTCTGGGTTTGGGGTTTGACTCACCTTTGGGGCTTGGAGGACCCAAACCCAATTTGCCTAACCACAGAACCAGAGGCTCTTTACCACTGTTCTTTCCTGCCTAATAAAGTCCCCTAGAACAAACTGGGAAGCCACATAATATTTTTAGTTTTTTCCTTCCTCTCTAGAAGAAATCCTAAAGTTAAAAGATCTATTTCCTGACACTTAGACCAATCCTATATATTAGCGTTTAGAAGCCAAATTCAAATGATAAAGGAAATTCATTAATTAATATAACTGAATGCCTCAGGAGTGAGTAAATCTTCAGGGAAAGCTTGATCCAGAACTCGTATTTCGAGATCTGGACTTGATTTCTTTCTGCCCATTTTAAAGCTTCATATTTAGTCTATTTTCTCCGATGTTGGCTCCATTCTCAAGCAGTTTTTCCCTCATCATGTCATGACTGGCAATAGCTCTCAGAGCTACATAATCTTTATTCACATCCTGCAGAAATAGAGTCTGTGTCTCAGCATTTCCAGCAGAAGTTCTAAGGTTCCTTCTGATTGGTTTCTTCTGAACCAATCATAATGATAAGAGAGAGTGCAACATGCTGATTGGTCAAGTCAGAGTCCATCCTTGAAGTTAGCGGGAATGTCAGTTTTACCCAGACCACATGGCTAGAGGACTTGGGGTATCGTAGTGAAGGGAAGTGGGGGATAGTGGGTAGCAATCTCCAAAAGTCCATTTTACACATGAAGCTACAGAAAACCAGAAAGGCTACATTACTCATTCAGAATCACACAGTGAGCTAAGTGGGAGAAGGAGAAACTAGACCTCAAACCGCTACCCTAGAGAGCCTTGTTCTCTCCTTGGTATATTAAACTTACTCCCAACCAAAACTGTACAAATGTCATTGTGTCTTCAAATGTTTCTAAATTTCTGGGAGAAAAGGCAGAAACACTCTGTAGCTGTGTAGGGAAAGTAAATTACTTATAGGGGCACTCCATTCCTCAGGAGTAGGCTCAATGTTTTTTAGGAACAAGCAACCACACACACACACAAAAAGTCCTGAGAACCCAACACGTAGACCTACTCTGTGATCCCAGCCACACTGAGCAACACAGGACGCCGGGCAGGGAGAACAAAGGAGAAAGTCATGCTTGGGCCCTAGGGCTGCGTCAGATTTTCTGCTTTTCCTCTGCTCCCAGTCCTCCTGTAGGCTGTTTGCATTTCACTGTGGTCCTGGATGAGTTAAGGAGCCCAGTGAAAGCTCTTGGATGTGGTCAGGATGTTCATGCTCCAGGGATAATGTGACCAACGTGTCTGGCCTAGAGTCACGGCATTATCAAAGGGTTCTTTGGAAACTGAGGGAAGGCAGAGCTTCCCTGCCTCCCCCACCCCGCTTCTGCCGTTTTATTTATTTATTTTTTAACCCCCTTGATGAATTGATTTCTTGTCCGTTTCCAAGTGCTGAATGCCCTCCTAGGAACTGACACTCTTCCTGACTTTGGCATTAGCTCTTTTCAGTTCTGCAGTTCTCCCTGAGCTTTGATCAGCGGTCAGAGTTGAAAGGAGAGGGTGAAGGACACCAGGCCCCTGGCCCAGCCCTTTCCCTCTGCTGTCGTCTGTAGACACATTTTTTTTTTTCTCAAAAGAAAACTCCCAATTGACTTGAAAGGAAGCTCTGCATCCAGAAGAGATAATACTGGTGGGGAGTGGGGGAGGGAGGGGGAAGCTGGGAGGAAGGAGTGGGATCTCATGACAGAGAAGGACAGGGGACAGATGGGACCTGGGCCTGCTGTATGAGCAGGACTTGTCACCATATGGCAGGCCCTGGCCTGGGGGACTAGGGCCTTCATTTGGCAGGAGTGACAGTAAGAACTCAGGAGTCTGGGTTTGTCTTTGCTGGCAGAGAAGTCAGTCAAGTTTGGACAGGCCAGAGGGGAGTGACTACTGCTTCTTTCTGGAACAGCTTCTTAGGTTTGTCCCCATTTTCAGTATGGCAGTTAAGAGCGTGGTCTTGGAGTCATTTCACCTCTCTAAGCCTCAGCCTTCCCAAGTTGTCCCTTAAGTGAGAGGACTACCCTCCTGTCCACTGCAGTTACAGCAAACCCAAAGTATCAAAAAGGGTAAACCGGTCGTGCTCCCGTCCAAGGCCAGGCCGGGCCACCATCAGGACTGGCATTCCTCCCCGCTCCCTGTGCAGGCAGGGAGAGGCCTGTGCCTCGCTCAAAGGCCTGACGTTGCCACGTCCCACATTGCTGAGGGGGTGGGGGGGCAGGAATTGGGAGAAAGCAATTTGCCGAGAGAGAGGAGTATTATATGGTACACTGACGTGTGAGCGAGGGCAGACACAGCCTCAAAGGTTGCAGCAGTGGCTTTCAGGTGCCACGTTTGAATTTTCTGCAGCCCTTCTCCATCCATAGGAGCCCAATCAAAAGAATGAGCTGGACTAGGTGCAAGATCCTGAGCACGTCCACTCAGCAACAGCCGGGAGGAACCCCCCAGCTCCCCAATTACTAGCAGGACTGAGACAACAGCAGCGGAGGGAGGAGACCCCTTTACAGAGGACCCATGCCAAGGTCTATTTTCCTGTTTGTCTTCCTGCACCCCTTGAGCTAGAGATAGTTCTGTGGTCAGAGAAAAAGTTACGAGTATCCAGGACACATCATTTTTTTTTTAATGTGAGCTATTTATTATCTGAGGTTCTTTGCCTCCTTCTTCTGAGCTTCTACTCTTCTACAGCACCACCAGGTCTGCTTTTCTTCCAGCTTTGGTCCCCTGACTGGCAGCATCTCCGCGGGAGGGAGGTTTGCTGACCTGCAGCACCGTCTGTGGGCTGTGGTCATGCCCTTGAACGAGGTCTGAATCCTTTTTTTTTTCTTTCATACTACCATTTTCCATTTATTAGCAATAACAGAGGAAATACCAATAGCACCAATTAAAAATGAATCCACATGTCATGTTTTATCCTTACAGCTGTAATAACTAGTAACTAACATGGATTGGAAAGCACTTTGCAAAGGTAAAAAGTGCTAAAGTGCTGTACAGATACATTATAATTATCATCATTAGTAAATTAGCCCGATTCTCCTAGTATTCAAAAGGCACATAAGGTCAGATACATTGGGCTTCAGTGGGGCAAAATGATCCCAACCTACAATGTGGCAATGGTTCAGATGTGTCACACATCATTGTGCAACTGTGAGGATCCAGTAAAACAACTTATGTGTAGGAGCCCTGGCTGGTGTAGCTCAGTGGATTGAGCGCGGGCTGGGAACCAAAGGGTCCCGGTTCGATTCCCAATCAGGGTACATGCCTGGGTTGCGGGCCAGGTCCCCAGTGAGGGCCATGTGAGAGGCAACCATACATTGCTGTTTCTCTCCCTCTCTTTCTCCCTCCCTTCCCCTCTCTCTAAAAAAAATAAATAAAAATCTTAAAAAAAAAAAAAAACAACTTATGTGTAGGGCTCCTGGACAGTGCAAGGCATAGAGTACATACTCAAGAAATGGTAACTATCACGGGCATTTCAAGAGCATTCTATTAGCTTCATTTATGTTGTTATTTTCCATCAGAATGTCCTCTTTTCAAGGTGGAAACATCAGAACACAGCTCAGATTTCATGGTTTCCCTCCCTCACTTTGCTTGGTGGCTTTTTGGGCCCTAACGCCGATCATGTTTTCTTTTCCACTGTCCCATCAGCATAGAACTTGGCTTTCTGACATCATAAAATCCCTCTGTGCCAGGACAACCCGTGAAGCATCAGTGGCTGGAGGCGGCTGCATCACACGGGTTCACTTTTTCCATTTGTCTTCCAAGAGCCATGATGGTTGCTTTCCAGAGCCACAGAGGCTCCATCTGAGTCAGACCCTCCCACAGAATGATTTACAGACATTTCTTCAGGGCTACCTCGCCCACTTTGTGGGTTCACTGTTGTCTAAGTCACGTTCTGGTTTCTTTCTGCCATTTGTCACACACCTGGACCCTTTGTGTCTTCCCTCCAAGCTGTCATCATGTGGTTACTCGGCAATTGCCAACTGGTTTTTTCATATTAGCCCAAGAAAAACATCATTAGGAAGGGTGAGCCTGTGGCCAAATCCATTGCTTAATGGGCTGCAAAGCCAAACAAAAATAAATTGGAGGTATCTGAGCCGAAGGCTTCTCTACTAGCAAGGAAAGTGAAACTTGACTCTTTCAACAGGAAGAGTGGTAGGTTGCCATTGGTGTGTTGAAGAAAAGTTTTCCCTAAATAAGATCGCATATAGAAATACACTGTTTCTCCTCATGTTTTCTTGCTAAGATGCTATAGAAAGGAAGACCTTTTCCCCCACAAGGTAGAGTAACCATATTTTCAATTTTTATTAAAAATTCTTGTTCACCATAGAACAGCTTCTTTGATAACTAGCTCTCTTAACAGAGCTGCAATATTATGAAGAAGGCCTTTTAATGCCACCCAATTCTTCACCTCTACCTCTGCAGTACTCACCCATCTTCCCATACCTACCTCCCATACCCACCACCCCATCCCTACCTTCACCCACCCACACACCTAGCTTCACTGTTGTACAATTGCATGTACACATAAGGAGAAAAACCAAGTTACCCACAAGGGTAAAGTTCAGGCTGGCACTAAATATCTCAACATCATAAGAGAAAGGATCAGAAATTTTGAGGAAAGTAAAAGTGACCCAAGGAGTTTACACACAAGGAAGTCGTCCAAATTCAAAGGTATTGGCCACGATAAAACATACCGAGAGAGAGAGAGAGAGAGAGAGAGAGAGAGAGAGAGAGAGAGAAGGAAGAAGGA
Source organism: Micronycteris hirsuta (assembly GCA_004026765.1). Classification (NCBI taxonomy): domain Eukaryota; kingdom Metazoa; phylum Chordata; class Mammalia; order Chiroptera; family Phyllostomidae; genus Micronycteris; species Micronycteris hirsuta. The sequence continues at coordinate 36,757 of PVJI01010330.1, read as the reverse complement.
AAGAAGAAAAGAAAGAAAGAAAGAAAGAAAGAAAGAAAGAAAGAAAGAAAGAAAGAAAAGAAAAGAAAAGAAAAGAAAAGAAAAGAAAAGAAAAGAAAAGAAAAGAAAAGAAAAGAAAAGAAAAGAAAAGAAAAGAAAGAAAAGAAAAAATTAGGGATAGATTATGAGCCCTTTAAAAAAATAAAAAGAGTTATCTACCAAATCTAGCCAACCAAATGATGAATCAAAATAAAGAACTCAGAAAAAGAAAAATCTGATTTCATAATAGTTGTTAAAGAATGTGTGGTAAACAGAATATATCAAATATATAGCTAAAACTATTTAGCTACAATAATTTTAACTTAGCCCTGGCTGGTGCAGCTCAGTGGATTGAGCGCGGACTGGGAACCAGAGGGTCCTGGTTCGATTCCCAGTCAGGGCACATGCCTGGGTTGCAGGCCAGGTCCCTGTGAGGACCATGTGAGAGGCAACCATACATTGCTGTTTCTCTCCCTCTCTTTCTCCCTCCCTTCTCCTCTAAAAATAAATAAAATCTTTAAAAAAAATAATAAAGAAATAATTTTAACTTAAAATGTGAATCATTTAAATAATAAAAACTGTGAGATAGAAGTTAGTGCTAATTTCTGAGGGTGCCATATTTTGGAGTTTATAGATTTGTCTACATTGAAAGTACATGTTTCAAAATTGTATCTACTGCCCTGGCTGGTGTGGCTAGTTGGGTGGAGTGTCTTCCTGCACACCAAGATGTTATGGGTTCAATCCTTGGTCAGGGTGCAACAAAAGGCAACCAATCAATGATTCTCTCTCACTTCTCATTCTCATTCTCTCTTCCCCACCACCTTCACCCCCTTCTTTTCTCTCTAAAAGTAATGAAAAAGTGTCCTCGGGTGAGGATAAAAAAAAATATTGAAAAACAAAAGCTATAACTACCCTACCTGTGAGTTTTTTAAGGATCTTTATGTTTTTATCTTTTGGTGGCTCCTTCAGGAACTTATCATTCATTGTAAATAAATGTTTATGTGCAGTTTTAATAATTCCCTCAGTTTCCTTACTTCCATGAAGTAGCACGTTAATTTCATGTTTTTCTTCATAAAGACATACATAGAGTCTATTTTTTTCTACTTATTCTTTTATCTGTGTATAGAGAGAGGGAGAGAGAGGATGGAATTATCACAAGCATTGAAGGCTGTTATATCTGTGTAGTGAAATTGGATGTCTTTAGTTTTCTTTGCATTTTTCTGTTTTGTGTGATTTGCTTTAATCAGTATTGTGTGTCATTTTACAAAAACCATATTATTAAAGGAAATCAAAATGCTAGATTTGAACTAAAAAATAAGGCTTCCCAGGCCTCACCCCCCAAGAAGATGGAGCGGGCCATAGGTACTAAGTCCATCTCTCTGGTAGCCTTAAGCATCTTTGTCCCCAAAACCACAGCTGGGCCTAGGGAAACCAGCAGTCAGCCCTGAGAAGACAAGTCCCAATGGGAACTAGCACTTCCCCCATCCTTCATCCGAGGCCCCGGGGTATCGCTCTGGAGGCTGTGCACTGCACAGCTCTGGGGGGGTGCGGTTAGTCACATAGCCACAACATGAACTTTGGCCCCACGTGCTGCAATACGTGGTGGCCCTGACTTCTTGCCAATTTCCACAAACTCATCTCCCATTCATCCTTCATGGCTCAGCTCAAGTGTTCTCTTCTCTCTGAACTCTTCCCTGGCCTCCCTTCTAGGCAGTCGTAATAATAACAGCCAAGCATCGCACCAAGCACTTCACATGCATTGTTACATGACATAGTTATCGTTATCATCTCCATTTCATCAATGACAAAACTGAGGCTTTGATGGCTCGAGCTACTTGTAGTAAGTAGCCAAGTGAAGATTCAGAAGAAGGAAGGCTGACCCTGGAGCCCAAGTTCTGCCCTTCCTATGCACTGGCCATGCCCTCTTCTGTGCCTCCCAATAACTCCCAACTTCTGCCCCTTTTGTAACACTGGTAACACATGGATGCACACATGTGTTTACAATATGTCTTTTCCACTAGACTGTGAGCTCCTTGCAAGCAGGGCTCCTTTCTTATTCACCTTTATATACCCAGGGCAGCAATTAAAGACTTGGAACTTAATAAAGTGTTGAAAGCATGCATGTAGACACAATTGAAAGCCAACTGGCATGGCCCACGTCTAATCTGCCTCCACTCTGGGTTCTTCCCCTCAGCATGCTGAACACAAGTGAGCTCAGAAGTTGACAGGGGACAGGGACAGGTATAAAGCAGGGCTCCCGACGCTATTTTGCACAGTTAATTGCTTCATGGAATCAGAAAATATCCACTGTCAGCTTTGAGGCCAATGGAAAACTGCAAGGCATCGCTCTCTGAACAAGGAGTTGCCCCTCTCACTTGTTCCTGAGACCAGCCCTCCTGAAGCTGAGAGTGGGCATGGCGCTGATTTCACCCCATTGGCTGCAGGGGAACCTGCCTCTGTGCTGGGCGGAGGCTGTACGCAGCCATCTGTCCATGCTCAGAGGCCTAGACCCACAAGCCTCAGAGATACTCTGATCCAGTGATTTTTCCACCTTTATTAGCAATAAAACCCTCTTATATGAAGGCCCAATATATAAGTCTGATAAAAGATGAATGGCTGTGGGTGATGTGGGGGATATGAGGCATGGAGAACCCCAATCTCAGCCTTCCCTTTGTCTGCTTCATAGCAGCTACTCAGGCACCTCTGTGAACAGCATAGGGCCCCTGATTTAACCTAGTTCCCCCAGCTTATAAATGAAGAAAGAGGGGACCAGAGAGGGCAAGAGACTCACTCAGGGTCACAGAGCCTGTGAGCTCCTTCCTCATCTAATATTCTCATACAAAATTGGCTCAGGAGGTCACCTTTGAAATAGCTGGGCCCTGCCGCCACCTGCCCAGCAACAGGGTAGGGTAGGCTCTGACCCACCCACACTTTCCCCTTCGTCTTGGGGGATGGTTTCTGAAGCATTCCAATGGGCAGTGAGAACCTTGAATGTCCATCATTGCCCAACACAAACCCTGTATTAGTTTCCCAGACCTGCCTACAAATCACCACACACTGAGGGACTTGAAATAATAGAAGTTTATCCTCTCACGGGTCAGGAGGGCAGATGTCTAAGTCCAGTTGCCGGGTGGTTTCCTCTGGAGGCTCAGAGAGAGACCCAGTCCCCTGCCCATCTGCCAGCTTTGGGTGGTTGCGTCAAGCCTTAGCATTCTTGGGCTTGCAGATGCATCACTCCAATCTCTGTCTCCAGTGCCATCTAGCCTTCTTCTCTGTGTGTCTCTTTCTGTGCCTTCTCCTTTCTTAGAAGGACACCAGTCATTGCATTTAAGACTCATCCTAAATCTGTGATGACTTCATCTTGAGATGGTCAACAAATTATGTTTGTAAACATGTTATTTCCAAATAAGGTCACACTTGGAGGCTTTGGGTAGACATGAATATTTTTTTCTGAGGGGGGACACTATTAAACCCACTATAAGTCCCAAAGGACTCGAAAGAGGACTCAAGCCCATGACCTCAGATTCTTTAGCTAACACAGGTCTCAGCCCCTTCAGCTGAGCCAGCACACTCCCTGCAAAAATTGCTCCTGACCACACAGACCCTTCAGCTCCTCCATACCCTGTCAATGGCCCCAGCAGGTGGTTGTCTACACCTCTTGTGCCTGTAGAGATAATCCAGGTAGCTAGTGCTACCAGATAGTATAGGAGATTTTCCTAGGAAGAAACTGGCCTGAGGTACTTTGCAGTGGACTTGGGAAGGGGCTCTCCTGAGCGCTTCCTGACACCCATTCAAACGTTGACAGTGCCTGGAAGCCAAGAGACAAGGAGGTTCTCTGTGACATTCCAAACCCTGGAATCTTTCTACGCTTTGAAAACTGGACCCGGAAGCCAACAGTGATGGCCTCCTGGAACCCCTTCAGGTTATGTCCAGTTCACTTAAAGGGAATGGAAAAGCCACTTTCTCTGCAGAGAAACCTGCAGGCTACGGTTGGAAGCATGTAATTGCTAAATGGCACAATGGGAGTTGCAGAGATGACCCCAAACAGGACTGCTCGCACGCACTGACCTCTCCATCTGGTAAGCCAACTGCCACCACAGGAGGAACCTGGAGCCTGTGGTTCTTCGCCTGCTTTGCACACCTGGGTGAGATTCACCCACAGCTGAATCCAGATGTCTAGACTTCAGGAGCCTGATTTTTTCTGCAGGTCTGATCAAGCTCCATTAGTAATAAAGTAGGTGAATTCATGCCTACTACTTAGTTAGTGTCAACTCCGAAGAGGTTTGGGCACTTTAGAAACCCCAAGAGAACACCCCAACGAAAACTTGTTCAAAGTCAAACATCTGGGAAGTGCATAGACACAAGATCTGACCCCAACATCTGAGCTTTTAACTGCTACTCTACATTGCCAACAAGGAGGAAACTGAGGCCCAAGGAATTGAGGCAAGAGTCCCATCACAAAAGGCCCTGAGGATAGTGGGATATTTGGATTTTATCACAGGGTCTGTAGGAAGCCACCCACATGGTCCAGGCAAGAAAAGAAGACGCTCCCATCTGCTCTAAATCTATACCAGACCCGCATGGTTAAGACTTCGCGTTAGAATTTTCTTCCCAATGAAAAAGCGTCTGAGAAAATAATATTGTTACTGTCTTTGAAAGCTATTCGTGACATGTGAGACTGAGGAATGGCTGTGTTCATGATTGTTGTTGCTTGTTCTTAAAGGAGAAACATATATAAGCGAGTGGGTTGTTTCATCTTCGACTTCCTCATTCCCGAGAAGTCAGGCAGGTCAGCGAGGCAGCCCAGGAATGTGTGTGGTCCACCTCGGCCTCGTCGAAGCGTCCGGCGGAGCCAGATCTCACTGGTACCTGCCCTAGAGTCAAGCCCTAGTGCACAATTTGACTATCATCATGTACTTCCTCATCATCATTAACGATTTCCTCTACTACCTATGTCAACTAGCCACTTGGCAGGGCCAACCTCAAATAATTTCATAACAAGCCTGTGAGGTAGGTACTATTATGATTTCCGTTTCACAGTTGAAGAAATTGAGGTGCAGAAAGTTTAAGCAATCCTGTCCAGGTTGAACAAGCAGGAATTGGCGGAGTAGGAATTTGAACCCTGGTCTGTTTGACCCTGGACTTCAAGTTCTTAACCACAAGGCTACCCATTCCACATAGGAGATGTCTCCAGTTGCTGTCAAGACTACCAGAAGCATCTTTTGTACAATGTTTGGGCTGTGGTTGGGGACAGGGGTGGCTTTAATAGGCATGAGTTAAATGCCCTGGTGCAGAAGCATGTAGAGAACCCCCCCTCCCCTACATGCCTTAAAAACAGAGAATGTTCTTAGGGAGCCTTAAGACTCAACTCAGAATATTGTGGAAACATCAACTTAGTCATCTGATATACCAAATACATAAATAAACAAACAAAAACATTTGTAATTTTATCTTTAAGCATAGTATACACAACACAAGTAGGGGCAAATGGCTACTGAGTCAAAGCGAATCAATGTTCATGGAACATATATTACGCACTGGACACTGGGCACAGAAATGAACCACAGCCGTTGTCCTAACGAGGGCTGCAGAGCACTGGAACAACAGGAGGTTTAGAACTCACCAGACCACCGTGTCCAGGTCTAATATATGCAGTAGGGACAGAGTATTCATTGGAGCACCGAGGCCTGAGCTGTTATTTCTATTCAGAACTCAAGGAATGCATCCCAGAGGTGGAGATGTTAGAATTTAGCCTTGAAGGATGAGAAGAGTGAAATTTCAGGGTAGGATATTCTGGAGAAGGAATGGCTTGAAGAGCAAAAGTGTGAGCAGAGGGAAAAAGGTGCAAGGTAGGTATGAGACCTGTGAAAACTGTTGTATTTCTAGGACGTAGGGGACAGACAGAGACTTTGCTAGGGAAACAGGCGGGGCCCCTATCACAGAGCACTCTGCATGCCAAAGTAATGAGCTTGGACATGATCCTGTGGGTTATGCTTATCCACTAGAGAGCTTTAGAAGCAATGAGAATAATCGTTTGGTGAGTACTTTTGGAAGCACGCACTGATATTGGGGTGGAGGGTAGACCGGAGGGTAAAGGTCAGAGGTGAGGGGAAGAGAATACTCAGGAGGCTACGTAATAGTCCAAGTTACTGATGACAAGGGCCTAAATCCTACTAATGGCAGAGGAATGGAGAAGAGGGTGGCACTGCACAATTATGTCTGGGGTCGAAGAGACAAAGCTGGGTGACTAATCGGACAGGGAGGTAAGACAGTGGGAAGAGAAATCCTAAGGTGTCTTGTGTTTGTGAAGGGGCGGAGGGCTAATGAGGTCATGAACCAGGACACAGAAGGGCGGGGCGTGGGGGAGATAACGGGTTCTGTGGGGGACATGCTGCGTTTGAAACTTTGCAGGACAGACAGGAAGCTGGAAGCAGAAGCCTGAGTCTCTGAAGAGAGAGATAGAAATGTGTGAGTCATCAGCATGTCCTGGTAGTTGAAGGTCTGGGAGAAAGAAGTTCTCAGAGAATACAGAAATTGGCCCGAAGAGCAGGGAGGGCAGGACTCTAGGGAAATTTTACATTTATAGTACTATTAGTGAAAGAGGAGCCAGAGACGGAGATTAAGAAGGAATAATTAAAGAGGGAGTAGGAGAAATAAGAGAAAGAGGTATGGTGGAAGGGATGAAGGGATTTCAGGACTTGGGTCCAATGCCGCAGACCGATGGAGCATCACTGTTCTCCTGAGCACTGGAGAGCTTGTTAAAACACAGGCTGCGATTCAGCAGGACCGGGGTGGGGCCTAAGATTCTGCATTTGTCACAAGCTTCCAGGTGATACTCTTGACCCTGATCTGTGGACCACACTTTGAATTAGCAAGAGAGTAGCATGAAGGCTGAGAGGTTGTAAAATGTAGCAATTACAGGGTCACTGGGGACTTTGGAGGGAGGTTAACAAAGTGGCAGAGGGCGAAGCCAGATAATGGATCCAGGTGAAGAGTGACTGGGTCACCGGGGGAAATCAAGGCAAGGATGGAGCCAGCTCTTGCCCAGGTTCAGCAACAGAGGGGGGAGACGAGGCGGCGGCTGAAGAGCGAGGCAAAGGCAGGGGAGGATTTTAGGGGAGTGGGGAGGGGAGGGAGGCAGTGAGGAGGAGGAAGTGGGAGCTCCCATCACTAAGTGGTTGACCTTTGTCTTCTTACCGCCTTCAGAGACGCTTCCTCTCAGACAAAAGGGAAAGGGGGGAGGCTGGGCAAAGAAATAGGTAGAATTCTGAGGAGGCAAAGTAATGAATTTCATAACTAATGCTCTTGGTTTCCTTAAAGAAATGAGAACTGAAGTTATCTGCTAAGAACAAAAGGGTGAATTGGTTTTGGAGGGTAGGAGAGAATAGTAATGATTTGGAATGGGGAAAAGACAAGACGCTGATAAGGAAACATGAGATAAGACAGGGATAATGAAAATGACGTATGAGAAGAATGACAATTCATAATAATCCTATGTATATAATAATCCATCACATCTCTGATATTCTACGTGGCATGCAAGAATCAACTGTAAGACCCCAAAGTCCAGGAAATGTTAGCATCGGAAAGGATGTCTTGTTCTGGAAACAGAATTGCCGAAGCCATAAAGTGAGTGCTGCGCAGAAGTGTGATGTGTCCACCTTGATCCCCGAGGGGCCGTTGCTCCTGGCTCTGGGTGTAGATCTCCCAGACCCCGCAGACAAGAATTTCCCCACACCTCCCCATGTTTTCAGATTTCATTCAGGTACCAGCCACACTGATTTCCGCCCATCCTCCTATTTTACAACAAGCAACTCTTTCTTCATGAGCTTCCCTTCTGAAAAGATCTCTAAGTAATAGGGGCCTATGAGATGAAATTTCATAAGTGACACCATCCTCTTCTCTACCTGGGTGAGAACAGCAAGTTACTTGGAAGGGCTTCTTCTGGGGTTTGGGACCAGATTATCTGAGAGGCCCCCCATTGCCCGTGGGAGGCTCAAAGGCTGTCTCCCTGGCCCCAGAAAAAGGGAGAAAAAGAAGCCTTCGTGGCGATTCTTCTCTGTGCTTTTCTGAAGCTTCACAGCACTTTTGCTTCTCTCGGCACCAGAGCTCTGGAGAAGGGGTTGACCAAATTGCATAACGAGCCCAGGAATCAATCTCCTGGGAAGAAAGGGCCTGAGACTTCCAAGTCCTTTTCTATGAAATTCAACGTTGGGAATGTGCTGGGCGTGGCCATCATCAAGGACTTTTGAAGAGGAAAAGTCACCAAGAAGCTGCGAAGTCTCAAAATCTATCTAGAACCTGACCATCTCTCACCTCCACCAGGACCACCCGGGTCCAACATCAGCCTGTCTCTTCTGGATTATCGTAATCACCTTTGAATTGTCCTCCCAATTCAAACCATGGACACCGGCACTCTGTGTTCAAGACTGCGGCGGAGTTTTGCTTTTACAGCTCATTCACCTCTGGTCACTTCCCTGCCCAACTCTCTCCGATATCTTCCCCTCACTCAGAGAAGAGACTCTTAGAGGAGCGGAATCTCATCCACTGCTTTACTTCATCTCCGGCTGTTCTCTCCCTGTTCCCTTTGCTGGAGCCGCACTGTCTGCTTGCTCAAGCAGACCAGGCCAAACTCAGGCCTTGGCACTTTCTGTTCCCTCTGGAATGTTCTTCCCTCCAATATGCGAATGGCTCTTCCCCTCATCTTCAGTGTTTGTTCAAATGTCGCCGTCCTCCTGAGGCCTTACTTACAACCTATTATACTTGCAACCCCATCTTGCCCTTCATTTCCAAGCTACCACCCCTGCTTTTTTCTCCCCAACACCTAGCACATTTTAATGAACTACATATCCTACTTATTTGGCTTATGGGCTATGTCCCTCCACTGAATGCAAGCTCCTAGAAGTCAGGATTGTTGTTTGTTTTATTCATGTTTGGATTCTCAGGAGATGGTGCCTGGTCCATGGTAGGTACTTGATAATTATTACTTTGATGAACATACCCAGGGCCCAATGTAAGACCCTAAAGCATGCATTGCAAGTACAAATGCACATAGGGGCTAGTCAGGCAGTGACCAAGAAAACTGCAAAAGATGGGAAGCAGGATGCACTGCAGAGTCCCTGCCAGTCGGATGCTCAGCCTCAGCTGATTGTTGCTGGGAAACATGTCGACATCAGAAGGCCAGACTTTCACATCTCCCTCTCTCTCTTTTTTCTTTTTTTCAGAGAAACCAGAAATATTATGTTTATATGAAATACCAAGATTAGGTTATTGATGACTAGGGGTCCTGGTCTAAGAGCTCAAGGGAAACAGCTTAGCCCTGCTGAGCATGTGGCTGAGGCCAGAAGTCCCTCCAGACCTGGCCATGTTGCCCAAGTGAGATAAGAGGATCAGAGATGTCATTCTTTTGGGGTCACCTGCCCTCTGGGCTTCCCTGTCCCCATCTGTAAATGAGGAAGTCAGAATAGATGTCCCTACAGCTCTTTCCTACCCTTGGAGTACAGATAGGGCACCTTCCACCCACCCACAACAGAGGAAGCTGAGATTGACCAGACATGACCTCTGTCCATGGGGAGCTCATAGTCTGATGGGGAAAACTGGAAATACGTGGGGAGATTAAGCCACAGAACAAGAACTATGTGCTCAGGCAAAGTGGAGAGGGGCTTGAAAACTAGCTGCCACCTGCAGTTTCAGAGAAGACCACTCTGTGACGGGATGGGATGGAGGAACTTCTAGCAAGAAGTGGACTTGAGATTCTGTTTTGATCTATGTGGATGGCCTAGGATCGGGACAATAGGGCATTAGGCAAGTTCAAAAGCACCAAGCCATTTCCATTCGCTTAACAAATGTGTGTTTGAGCACCTGCTTATTCTCCCCTTCTTGGAAAAGTAAAAAGTCTACATTGTCCTTCAGTCTTCTGAACAAACACCAGGTTCCCTTTTCAAGGAATCCCAATTTCAGTCCTGCTGTGTTTCCATAGTGACTTCAATAACTTGGCCTCACTTTCTGCACAAATGCACCCCCCAGCCCTCGTGCTCACTGACAGGGTGGCATTAATGTCATATCTGTCTATTTGTTGGTCTCTCCTGGTAAATGAGCCTCTCTTTCAAGGCAGAGACCATTACAACTCATCTCTTTATCTCCACGCTCTAGCAATACGCTTGGGAGTCAACACATTTGTGGAGAGGAGAGAGACAAAGAAAATGCTTGCTTTCTACCTCATCCTACAACCCCTCTTCTATCAAGAAAACTCTAACTCAGGTCATTTATCTTCTTCCCCTTCTTTCCTAAGAGTTATTTTAAGTCTTTTAGTTACGTTCCTAGAAATTATTACCCAGGCCAGGATAATCAGGGGGGTACGGATATAAGAAATAGGAGCAAATAAATGTTTACATTAGAGAAAGCGCTATTAGGAAGACAAGAAATGGCTCAAAGATGGAGGAAGGAGAAAAGAGCCAAGAGTCACATGGCTTAGGTGTCAGCAGAGGTTTTGACAGAAAGGTCAGAACCAGTATTGAAGATAAAGGGGGTTGGGGGACAGCTGTGAAGTTAAGGAGACGTTAAAAGTGATGGAAATGATAAAACAGGACTTTAAGAAATGTTGCTAAGATTTAAGAATTGCATCTCCTGTAATAGTATTCAAGAGATTGAAACCAAGGATCCTTATGACTTTGATCAAATTCAATCTCGAATCCTAGCTCTGAAAAATCATTTCTGTCTACCTAAGAGAACTAGTCTTTTCCGGTAATCAGCAACCCCCGAGGCAGCAGAAGACAGTAGCCCAGCTGTCCGGGCCTCTGGTGTGCTACAGATAACATCTTCACTTCAGTTCTGTTTCAGCTCCTAAGCCCTAAGGTGGAACAGATCCCCTGGATACTTTCCCAGGAAACCAGACAGAGGGACACCAGAGCAGATCTCAGAAGTGTCCTGGAGATCTGAAGAAATGATTTACTACTCTTACCTCACCTCCGACCAATCAGGTCCCAGCCTCACCCTGAGCTCCCCAACCCACGGTGTTTGGGGGTTTTCCCCTGTATAATCTGTAACGTACATGCCATCGGGGAGTTGGATATTTTGAGCATTAGCTTCCCGGGAGGCACCACTCATAGTGAAATAGCCAAAATTTCTCCAGTGCCATTCTTGGTATGTAGTGCTTGGTTCTGCTCGTGTTGGGTAGATGAACTCTTTCTACTTGATAAAAGGGTGCCGAAGAGATTGAAACAGCCTTTAAGAAGTGTTGGTTGTTGAACAAAAATAAAATCATTTTTTAAACAAAGAATTCACAGAGAGGATTTAGAAATGTTAAAAGTTCACCTGTGTTGAAGATCTAGTCATATTCTATCTTTTAATAAGAATTGGCGAGGTGTTTTGCATGTTAGAGGAAAGAATAAGCGAATTCACCTTTAACACCCTTCCTGATGGTTTGTTATTCAGTCAGTAACTTTCAACAGCATTAGTTTCTAATAGCAGTAATTTACAGCAGTCCCTTGGGTTCTCTGGTACAAGCTGGTCATCTTTGTTTTTAGAAAAGATTAAGGAAGCCATGCTTTATTATTATTTATTATTATAACATCAACATCAAAGTATAGTTCTTTGATGAAGAAATTTGAAAGCAAAGAAATAGTATTAAAAAAAGAGAATAATGTCACCTTCTATGGTTCTATTTAATAAACTCCACCCCTGCCCTGGCTGGTGTAGCTCAGTGGATTGAGCGCGGGCTGGGAACCAAAGGGTCACGATCAATTCCCAGTCAGGCCACATGCCTGGGTTGCGGGCCAGGTCCCCAGTGAGGGCCATGTGAGAGGCAACCATATATTGCTGTTTCTCTCCCTCTTTCTCCCTCCCTTCCCCTCTCTCTAAAAATAAATGAATAAAACCTTTAAAAAAATAGAAAATAAAAATAAACTCCACCCCTTTAAATAAATTAAAAAAAAAAAGAAGTGTCGCTTGTTAAACTGTTCTTTATCAGTTATGATGCCATGCAAACACTAGACCGTGGATGCTTCCAGCTTATTTCTGGGCAGCACACATATGTTTAGAGAACTAGCATACAGACGAGAAATGCCCGGGTTGCCTACTGTATGGCAAGATTCAGTTCACATAAACCAGCGAGGCTTACTCCAAGCTGTTGGGCAGTGTGTAAGAAGTCAGGCTCTGGAGACAAGCTCCCTGGGTTCCTGTACTTCCTAGCTGGGTCATTCATGTAAGTTACTGAACTTTCTTGAGTCTCCATTTATTTACTTATTAAGGGAATAAGAATATCTACCGGACAGAGTTAACGTGGAGATGATAGGAGTTAATCCATACAAAGCTCCTAGGACAGGCCCTTAAGTATAGTAAGCACTTCATAAATGTTAGTTTTGATTATTTGTGTATGGTCGTCATTATTATCCCATCACGGTCCACATAAATGCAGGGCCCGTAACTTTTTTCAATTTCTTGCTCACTGGTCAAGCCACAGTTTTGTCTCTTATGCCAATGTTGACCATCACGAGGCCTAATTCAAACCTCATTTCCTTCCGAGTGCCTGAGCAGTATTGTTTAAACTGTTCATTGGGATATGATCTTTTCTGTGGGGGGTTGTTCATCTTGCTTCGCCGAGGAGACTGAGAGCTCCTTTAAGAACACAAGAATCATACTTCAGGGGTTCTTCTCCCCAGCCCCGAGAAGCCCAGATGAGCATATACTGGGCTTGGAATGATCTTTGGTTGAGGGGAAGGGACAGGAGTTGGGCGACATGTAGCTTTCGTGTTTATATGCTTCTCATGGACCTCCACCTCGCCCTCCTCTATCCTATCGTCAAACCCAAAAAAGGACCAGACTTCGTCACCCAGAAATTTCTAAAATATAGTGACAATGAGTGTTTGGGGCTGACAACTGGAACTAGACTTCATCTTAAACATCCTGGGCTTAACAGGTATTAGGCGGACTGTTCTGTGTGTCTCGGAGCATCACAGGCGTGCAGTCTGTTAGAAAGCACATAGAATTAGGAGGTAGAACATGTGTCCTTGAGTTCTCTTCGACCGTCCCCTGGTTGTGAAGATGGGCAGGTCACTGACCATCTCTGAGTCGTACTTTGCTCGACTATAAAATGCAAATAATAAAATGCCGGCCACGTAGCTGTCTTGGTCCGAGTAAAAGGTATAACGTCTGGGAAAGTTCTTTGAAATGGTAAATATACCCATTTAGTTATTGTTCCTATTATCAAATTTAAGAATCCGCCAGAGAAAGGGTGTCTTTTGGAAAAGGCACAGGCCACTGGCCTTCCAGCTTCTTTTCAGCCTAATTAACATTCATCAGAGAGGTTCTGAGACCGAGGCATGAAAGGGATGGAGGATGTGGGGGATGCGGGTGGGGGAGGAACAGTTGGTGATGAAGAAAGAAAAATCTAATCTTTTGCTAATACCAAAGGGCCTGGCTTAAGAACACCCAAGCAAACAGCGAAGCATGGTGACTCAGGACCAGCTGGGGGACCTCCTGAACAAAAGCGGTTAACAATACTGCTTTCAGCTCTGCAGCTCGCCATGGCCGGCTTGAGCCTGGGGCGGCCAGGGAGAGGAGCTGGGGTCTTGCCTGGAGACCCAGCCTCCCAGTCAAATGTCAACCCATCAATACCAAGGGAGCAGAAAGGAGCCTAATGCTTGGGGCCTTTGTTTCTTTATTTTTAATTAATTAGTCTTTTGTTCACCCATCTGAGTCCTAAAGAAACCTTTTCTGCAATCTTTTCAAAATCCAAATCCCCCACATGTATCCGCATTAGTAAAAACAGAATAAAATCTGTGGTTTTGGCTCACGGCCTTGGCCATGTGGTCAAATAGGACTTTGAAGGACTCTTTTTTTTTTTTTAAACAAGTGTTTATTGAGTGACTGCTATTCATTCAGCAAACATGTAATGAGTGTCTACTACACTACAGGCCCTGTGCTTGGTGTCAGGAACACAAAGATGAATAAAACCCAAACTCAGAGCTTAATAAGCTCAGTCAGGGAGGTCAGAGATCGACCCCCGCAGTTAACACAGTGCCGGGTAGAAAATGCATAAGAGACAGCCAGATGGAATGCTCCATGAGCTCTGAAGAGGAAAAGGACACTCTTGGGCAGGAGCTGGGAATGCTGACAGTTGAGTGCTAAAGGATTCTGACTTGTATTCCTCCGCATGTTTACCCCGTTGAAATAATAGCAAACTGGTGCGGAGCATCCTCTGGGTGTGTCAGGCACTATTCCCAGCACTTTCCTCCCGTAACTCCCCTCTGATTATCTCCACTTCACAAATGCAAGTCTGAAGCCAAGGCAGCCTGGCTTCAGAGCCCATGCTCTTGACATTGATGCTATGCAGTCTCTTTCTACCAGACCAATCATCCCTGAAACCTGTCTGCCTCTCCCACCTGGGGCCCTCAAAAGCAGGGGACCCATCTTATTGATCTTCATGTCCTCAGCACCCACGACAATTCCTGACACAAGGTGAGCCTTCAAAAGAGCTTTCTTGAACTTTTGAACTGAACCCTCTGCAGCCAGACACTTAGGTTCCAGCAGGCCTTGCGGTGGGGACTGGCAGGTTAGAACAGCAAGGGAGCCAGAGAGGGGCTGGGACAGGGTGAGGTGGGGAGAGGGGAAGACACAATGGACTTGTTTCACAAAGCTCTGCTTGTGGCTTTTCAGAGGCCAGGAATGAGGGCAGAGCTGGAATTTGGAAAGTAGAGGCCCCAGTCCTTCGTGACCCCGTGTCGATGCCGCTTCTACACCAGGCACAGACCTGCCCTCGGGTGCACTTTTGTGGCTCTGAGGGCAGGGTTTGGGCTTTAGATAATAATTGCATAGGTTTGCTTAGTAAACACAGGGCAACTGTAGGATAATTACATGTTCTTACAGAGATGGGGCTCAGTAATTACTTTCAGTGGCCCCAAAGTATTATTTAACACATATTCTGGTTTATAAGACAGAAATAATGATGAATTTGCTTGGTAATTACACAGCACTTACCCAGTACAGATCCTGCCAGTAGCTGATACTTAGCCCATCATTAAGGAGCTAGCAGTTGCTTTGGTAAATAATAAGTTCTCCTTATTACTGGTCTCTAGGTACATACAGCATTATTAAAACATCATTAGTGACATTTCTCCAATGGGTAAATACACACGTCTATGTGAGAAGCCAACTTTCCTGGGGCTCAATGCTTTATTTTTATCTTTTTGGCAGAAGAAATAGAAAGGAATCAACGCTAACCTGAGCGTCTTCTCACTTAACCTAGTGAAGCCAGGTCTGCCCTGGCTTAGGGAGCGGAAGGGAGTCACCACCGTTTCCAATCTGAAGACTGCTCTTCAATGTGCCCAAATGATTGTGCCCAGTTTAGGAGGAGCCCCAGGTCTGGCGCCACCACCCCTGTGGTGGGCTGGGTCAGCACACTGAGTGCCAGGGTAAACCACAGCCTTCTGATGGGCCTTCTCGGCAGGGCGGCATCCTCATGGCTCCCCCCAGGATGGGGCCTGAGAGGCTCACGGAGGACCTGGGACCCCGAGAGGCCGGGCACCCAGTTTTTCAGGCCACGGGCAGTCGACATGGGGCAGGAACATACGCACATTGGATATCAAACGAGGGAGATGCAAACACAGAACCAGCCTCTTTGTCCTTGAAAGGGGCTCTTGGGAAAGCTGCCTGACATATTTCATCCGGAAGGCCGTAATTTGGAGGCCGTGGCACAGCTCTAACTGCCCTTGGCTCCGCCACTTGCATCAGAAGAAATCAACTCTTTGTAATCAATAGGGGGCTTAAAGAGGGTGGTCAACCATTATGGCCGGTGGGCAAGAGAGGAAGCAGGCCCTCTGGAGCAAACAGAGCCCTCATTACCATTCCATTCCAACCCATCCCATTTCTGGAGGGAACGATTCAACATCAAATAGGAACTCAGTTCCAGGTCCCAACTGCCAAGGCAAGTGGCCAGTTCCAGAGGCTTGTTTCTTCTGTAATGAACTCCAGGACTCTGACTTTGGCTTTAGAAGTTACTTTAGTTACCATGAAAGCCTGTGGGGAGTAGCCGCGGAAAGCTTACAGTTACAGCCAGAAGACCCAGGTTCAAATCCCAGCCCTGCTCCTTACTGGCTGAGCCATCTCTGGCAGTCACCTATCAGAGCTTTAGTTTCTTCATCTGTAAAACAATCTGTGAAGACTATAAATTCCCTTAGGCCACAAGTCACATCTATTTTATCGACCATTGAATTCCCTGCAACCAGCCCAATGCCTGACACTTACTGAATCTATAATCAACATTTTTAATGGAAAGAGACTGAGGAAATACATCACACTTTTAATTTATATGAACCCACCCATTTGTACTTAGTGACAAGAGAGAAATAAAAGCAACAATTCAAATAGTCCATATTATTCTTGATAATCCACTCAGTGCACATGTGCACCAGAATGATCCTAAAACCAAAAATGTAGAACTATTCTTTTCCCCCTTCCTGGTTGTGAAAATCTTGCTTCACTGAATGCACAAATGCTGTATTTTAATACTGCACTTTGGAAGATGTACTCTCACTAAATATGTTACAATATCCATCTCACGTAATTCGAAAGTATTACCCATTTTGGTTGTAATCGCCAAACCTCTTAAACCACCTTGTGAATGACTTATAGGAGTGTCCAGGGAAATTCAATTATACCTAACTTTTGCCTTAAATTCAACCTTGAGAAGCTTACCCTTTCCACTTAGATTATCTCACAGGGTCACCAGACGTGCAGCTATGAATCAGAAGCACTAGACAGAAATAGCTGTTATCATGTTCACTGCCCTCTTGGTATGGCTACTTAGCTTGGTCAAGGCC
The DNA here is from genome assembly GCA_004026765.1 of Micronycteris hirsuta. Classification (NCBI taxonomy): domain Eukaryota; kingdom Metazoa; phylum Chordata; class Mammalia; order Chiroptera; family Phyllostomidae; genus Micronycteris; species Micronycteris hirsuta. Next base: position 19,922 of record PVJI01010330.1, on the reverse strand, counting down.
AAGAGACTTGAGTCCAACCCAGACCTCTTGATTCTCAGGCTTGAACACTGATACCTACATCACAATTTAACCCAACGGAAACCTGCTGAGTAATTATTAGGTGCTCAGCAAACTGTTAGCCACATAGGGTAGTATAAGCAGAATATAAGGGATAGAGCCCTGACCAAGAGCTCGGCTGGCCCCAAAGTATGGCGAGTCCGGGCGTCCCACTGGAACTTGGAGGCAGCTCCTAGGGAGTCTGAGATGGAGGGACACACACCCACTCACACAAGTAGAATCGGCTCCCAGTTTTTGCCACTAAAGCCCATTTGCTCCTTGTGAGTGTTAATTGTTATAACTCCGTCCCCCACCCCGATTCAAATCTGCCTATTTCCACGTTATTTCACCAGGATTCAAGTGAGGAAAGGAAATACAATGTTATTTCTACTCACATCCCGCCCCATGTCCTATATGACCCAGGAAGGTCCTCCAGTCCCAGTGGGAGAAACATAGGAGGTATATACAACCCCATATTCAACTGTACAGTGTTTTAGTGATGAGAGAAGAGAATGTGTACCAAAATGAACTTGAGCTTGAGAATCAGGCTATGGATTGTTTCTGTTGATTTTCCAAGTCCTATATCCATTCAACCCTAGCCTTATGATAGGATCCTGATTTCCTTTGGAAAAAGACCCCACTCCCTGGCCTTAGGGTTAGCAAGGGACACAGGCCTGGAAAATAATAGAAATCCCATCTGCTGATTATAGTGATTAGTTCATGGTGAACATGTGCATGTCCCAAGATGGTCTAATCAGGCCTACCCCCCACGATTATTGGGAAAGAGTCCATCTCTTTCTGTGGAATAACTAACCTGGTACGATATAAGCCTGGAGCTGCGAGGGCCAGCCCATCCAGTGCCTGCCTGAAAATGGAGCCAATGTAGAAGGAAATATTATCTAGACCAGGTTCTGGAAAAATCATTTGGACCCTTGGATCCAGCTATACCTGACTTTGAAGTCAAATAGTCCTGGATTTTAAGTTACATTACTCAATAAATGTAGTGTTTTGCTTAAAGCAAGTTGGATTGGGCTTCCCTTAATTGCCCAGTTGGAAAGAGTCCTAATTAGACAGTCATTTTTTAAAAAAAGATGACAGCACAGGCATGCATGATGGCGTGAGCAAAGCCCTAGATACAGGGATATAGGCTTTGGGGTGTCTGAATCATATTCATCAAGAATCATAGAAAATAAATAAATGGGGGCATTTTATAAAAAATACCAAGTGACAGGAAGAGGCCTTTGGACTTCTGAGAACCAAAATCCAGAGCTGAAAGTAGAAAAATACATGCCTGGGCCCAAAGGCATCTCATAAACTGGCTGGTTCAGTTACTGATCTCCTCATTCAGGGAAATCCCTACCATGCCAGATGCTACACATCTGTGGTTAGTATTGTTCCTTTAAAGAATAACATAGATTCTTCCCTGGGCACGCCACACATTTTCATTAGCTGTGGTCAGGAGGGGAACCATGATCCTTCAGATGAGTTTCAGCTGACAGACTGCTCTGGGGCACGGCTTTTGGGGAAGCTGATTCATCTTCTCTGTCGGCTGGCTGTGAGGGATGCACACCTGTGTCCTAGGATGACTTCAGAGAGAGGGGAGACGAGAGAACATGCTGGGCCCCAGCTGCCTCTGCAGACACTCCTACAGTGGAGGGGACACAAGTGCAGCCATGCCTGGTGAGCCGTCAGCAGTGGGGGTGTTTATGTTCAGTTCCAGGGAACCCCCACTGGGGGCTCTTCCTCTAAGTCCTGTCCCGACCCACAGCTTGGATCAGGGACACTGACTGACATCTGGGCTTCATTTGATTCCCCCACTTATCCAAGTCAAAGCCATCCACATGCTGCACTCTCCAACTATTGCAGAAGGCAAGCTGCTCAAAATTGCGTTCATGGTGGAGCCTCAAACGGGGTGGAGGTGTAGTCACATCATGCCCACCTTGAACTTATAAGAACTCTGCCACAGGCATACCCTGGAGATATTGTGGGTTCACTTCCAGACCACCACAAGTAAAGTGAGTCATAATCTTTTTTCTGGTGCAGGGCCTTGCCTTCAATTTGTAAAAAACACAACATCTGTGAAGCACCATAAAGCAAAGCTCAATAAAACAAGATACGCCTGCATATGTGCTCAGTGAGAGAGAGAAAGAAGAGACCGAATGGAAACCGAATAATGGGTGTGAACGATGTGGCCTTCCATCCCACTCACAGGGAAGATGCTGTGTAGTGACTTCGAGAAGATGCATGTAATCTGTACGTCTCAATTCTCACAGACCTCTCATGGCATAAACATCGTGCCTTGCTGAGTATATTTGTCAGAATAAACAGCGCTTGCTGCTGCAGCAAGCAATACCAAGTTCAAGAGGCATGACACAGAGGCAGGTTGTTTGCCCATTGTCACAGCGTGAAGCATGTTTGGAAGTGCTGTCACTAAGGAGAGACTGTCCTCTAAGTAGTGGTGCAAGAATTCAGCACCTTTCGTCTGTGACAGTCATATGAGACACCCTGGAAGGGGACAGATGCTGATGCAGGCTGGATTCCTCAGGCTCAGATTCTGAGGTGAAGGTCTGAGTGTGGGACATTGATTAGGGAGAGTTCTGTGGTCAACAGATATAGAAGTGAAGCAAGGAAGCAACATTGCGCAGAGAGAGGTGAGCTGTAACACAGCACTCCCCCACTCCCCCCAAAAAGGTCTCCGTCAGACCAATAGAGAATTCTGGAGCTGCGTGGCCTCTTGGAGCTGTCCTGAGTTGGGGCAAGGTGGTCATGGTGTGGAACCTGTGTCCACCAGTCATTAGATGCAGACAAGGACCATCCTCCAGCAGCCCTCCTAGCAACTAAGGAATTAAGTTGTCACTGCTCAAGGAGAAAATGGGTGGCACATCACCGCGTCCCCACAAGAGGACAAACGCAGGGGTCAAAACACTTGGGGTAAATATTTTAGGTTTTGCAGGCCATGCGGGCGCTGTCACAGCTATTCATCTCTGCTGTTGTAGCATGAACGCATCCAGAAGCAGTGTGTAAACAAATGAGTGTAGCGTGTTCCAACAAAACTTTATTGACAAAAGCAGGCAGTGGGTCAGATTGGCTCACAGGCCATATTTTGCTGACTACCGGACAATGTATTTCAAAAGTATTTCAGAGCCAACCCTGGAATGAGCATAGACCACTCCTGTCTATATTCCACTGGCCAGAACACAGTCACATTGCCTCATTTGACTGCAAAAGGCTAGGAAATAGAGTTTTTCTCTGAGTCCCAGAAAAAGTAAGTGGAACTTGTGACCATCCAGCCAAAAGGCCGCAGCATGATTCTTGTGTTGAAGACTATTTTTAGGACACGAGAGAGCCCTGAAATATATTACACATTTCTACATGTCTATTACTGTATTTAGTCAATACAGAAATTCCTGCATTGCCCTGAGCCTTGATTACACCTTCTACCAGTTCATCAGATGGTCTCCCGACATCTGGGATGAATAAGAGTTGCTGAGACTTTTGTAATTACAAATAAATGGAAAATGATAGTAAGACTTACCTGACAGGGTTGTCAGGAGGATAAAGTGTATGTCAATAAAAATGTGTTGAGGGCAGACGTATGCCAGGCAGTACAGTGGGTTCTGGGGAAACACACATGAAGGAGATATCACAGTAGCTCTCAGTTGCCCTGGAGTTTAGTGATTTAAAACAACAACAATCTTATTACCCACAGTTCTGTGGGGTGGACAGGTGGTTGTCCCGCTGGTTTCACTTGGGTCACTCACGCAGCTGCAGTTACCCAAGGGGGTGGGCCGTGGATCAGCTGGGACAGCTGGGAAGGTTGCCATCAGCTGGGACGGCTGGAAAGGCTGCGCTTCATGACAGCAAGTGTAAGCATGGGACAATTCTCTGCTTGCATCATGATTGCTGGCGTCCGTTGGCCACAGCAAGACCAGCACTTGAGTGGAAGGCACGTGAATATTTTTGCAAGAATTTATTTGGGGCCATTATTGTAATAATTTGCCACAAATACCTTCTCTGCCCTTAAGAAAGCTGTTATGAAATGTCCATCTTGCTCCCAGTAGGTTTAGGGCTCTTCACAGGCCACCTTCCCTGGTATCTCCCAAGAAAGCACATACGAGAGAGCTGCCTGGTTAGCTTGCACGATATTGTAAGTCTAACTTTCCACCCAGAACATCGGGCATCATCATCTCTACTCACATCATTAGGTCAGTTATTCAGTGCCCCATTGGCCAGAACCCAGTCACATGGCCCCAATATAACAGCAAAGGAGGAAACATAATCTTCCTACAAGTCCCAGAACTGAGGGCTGGCTCAACCCTCACGAAGACTCTTACACTGATGTCACTTCTGCCTCCACAAGGTCACTCACTCACTGGGGAGCTCACACTGGGGTTCTTCTTTGCCCTTTAGCATGACTTGGCTGACAGCGTAGCCACTGAGGGGAGATGGCATGATCTGTAGGGGTTGGACTGCTGGCCAGGCCTAGAGCAGGATGGGTTCAGGGCATTCAAAGTCCTGGACATGAGCCCCTCACATGGACATGGGCTGATACAGCCTATAGAGCGCATCTCTATTTACCTTTTGGGAAAACAATGTAGGGAGACAACTGGCCCTACAGTTTTCCTAGCAAGGTCGCATCTCATTTCATGGGTTATTCTGCCTCAGTACCTGGTGTCAACTAGGACCGTGTTCTCTTGCTATCCAATGGACAAGGCCTTACTTCTTGGGCCTTGGGAAGTGTCCCACTTGGAGTCGCCCCTCCTCTTGCCCCCACCCTTGTCTTGTCTGTTCTTGATCTGACAGTCCTCTCTCTTTAATCCCTTTCATGTACGTTATCTCTGCTCTGCTTTTTTCTAGACATACCAACCCACCTTAAAGAATGTCGGGGGGGGGCGCATCACAGAGAGTGGTAGAATTGAAGCCTATGAAGGAGGGCAAGACCATGAAGATACCACAAGGCTAATAAGACTTGAGGGACAGACAGAAAAGAAATTTAATTAGTAGAGCCCACAAAACTTACTGATGGGGGGCTCCCATCCATTTCCTGATGGATGACCAGAGGCCAGCTTCACAATTTACAGGACCCAGTGTAAAATAAAAACGTGGAACTCCTGTTCAAAATGCAGGGGGATAAGTGCTATTAAATGTATCAAAGTGCTAAGTTTTTCCTTTCTTCCATAGTCTCTCCTGCAACTTTTCAGGGTACCTTTTATTTGCTATTCGACGTCATTCTAAACAAAGAAAAATTAAAAATTTGAATTATCAGCATGAATTTTACCATTTATCTTTATATTATGCAATGTCAATTTTAAATGTATAGCTCTTAGATATATGTGTTCCTCTCTCTCTCTCCCTCTCTCTCTCTCTCTGCCAGAACAGTAGAAGCAGTACAGAAAACTAACTTAATTGTTTTAATTTCTTATATACACATATTCTACCAAGAATGATGAGAAAGGGGGAAATGAAAGGAAAAGAAACTATAGGTTGCCTTAGGTTTCTCTTTCTTCCTGTACCTTCATTTTCATCCTAAGAAAGGATATAATAGGGTGTCTTGGTTGTTTGTCTTTCTTAAACACCATTGCCTTCTTTCTGTGTTCTAAGAAAGCCTTGTTTCAAATGGAAAGCTCTGTTTCATGGCCTCGGGGTTGTCAGTGCCCCCACTTAGCCAATCACTGATGTCACACACATCTCTTGTTCTTACTTAGAGTCTCACTGAACTCCTATATATCCTGAGGCCATTGAAATGCATGCTCAGCTGGGCATCACAACTACTCTGTGTGAATAGAGTGGCGAGGAATGGCAGACACGTATATTAGGCATATTTCTTCTGCTCACACACGTTCCATTGTCCAATCAAACTTCACTTGCAAAACTCAAGTTCAAAGATCAAATTATTAAGAATTCTGAGATGGTGCCCTGGATGGTGTGGCTTGGTGGATTGAGCGCAGGCTGTGAACCAGAAGGTCATCTCTTCGATTCCTAGTCAGGGCACGTGCCTGGGTTGCGGGCCAGGTCCCCGGCAAGGGATATATGAGAGAGAAACTGATGTTTCTCCCCCTCTCTTTCTCCTTCCCTTCCCCTTTCTCTAAAAATAAATAAATAATTAATTAAAAAAATAGTTCTAAGATAGTAATATCAGATCCTTACACCAAGCACAGGGTCCTGCACTGTCCAAAAATCTGAAATAGCCATGTGGAATCTTCACAGGCACCTCCAGCTAAACACATCCCAAACGGAGGTCTGGATTAACCTACTGCCACCACCATCAAATGGTGTCATCTTCTCTTCTGCATCTCAGTACATAGTTCTACTGTCTACCATCTTGCTGAAGTCACACGCTGGTGGATGCCTCTCTCTCCTTTACCACCAGCTTCTCCCCTCTACCACATCCAAATCCTGTGGACATTCACCTCCAAAATATTTCCTGATCCTGTCTACTTTTATTTATCTCCACGACTTATAGTGTAAGCCACCGTCAGCTCTTGTCTGGATGACTGTAACAGCCTCTTAATTGGTCTCCCTGCTTCCCTTTTTGCGCCTTACCATCCAGTCTTCACATAGTTTTCAGAGTGATCAACCTAAAAATGTGAAGGCTCTAGTCAACCCTTGCTACCGTAATCGCATCATGATGTGGATCCCTCTGACCCTTCAGATGCTCCCTCAGAGAGGCCTTTCTGGGTACCCAGTACAGGCCCGCCCCATTCCCTCTCTACTTTTCTCACTCAGAGAGCCTGTTCCTTTCCCTCAGCACACTTACCACAACTTGAAACTATATATTTGTGGGTATTTCTTGAGCTAACATACGAATTCTAACCAAGACAAAGACTGTTTCATTTGCCACACTTTGTACCCAGCAACTAGCACAGTGCTTGGTCCCAGGTGGATGCTCTATTTTTATTTTAAGGAATAAATGGACTCATGAGGTCAAGAAGAAAGAACTTCCCAGTCTCTGGCTTAGAGGACAGGGAACTAGTGGTGGCAAACAGAAGGAAGTGCAGTTCTAAGGGGGAAATAATTAATCTGAAAAGAGACTGAGCTGATGTAGGTGAAATTGCTTTATAAGCTTCAGACATTGTAAATGCACAATAGTAGGTAACAGAAACCAACCCTCACTCACGTGCGCTGAGATGGCCATATCGTCAAAACCAAAGCACTTTAAGAGGAGATGGGGCACTAGAAATAATTATGCTTGGAAAATAGCCATAAATCAGGACTGGCCAGTCAATAGGATATATGGTCATCCTGGGAATAGATTATAAATACATGAAGACACGGGGCTGTGTCACAGGGCCCCACAGCAAGAGTGTCAGGGGACTTCAGATCATTCTGGAACTGACAATAAGAAAGCTCTTGGAAAACAGGCAGTATTTGAAGCCTCTCTCTTTCTCTTCCCCCCACTACCCACTCCTATCACTTTCCAGTTCCAAATTCTCAGGGAAAGTTTCCAATTGGCCCAGCTTTGGTCAAGTGCCAACCCCCTAGTTTACTGTACCGGGGCCACTGCTTCATACACGTGGCTTCTAGGTAGTCCATGAAGCTGAGCAGACTCTCTAAAAGAAACCAACACAAAATATAAATAAACATTAAGTATCCTGACTCTGATGACAAGGCATGATAATGCCTCAAATAAGGGGGAGAATCTAATGTTTTTCAAAAGCTCCAAGTAGGGAAAGGTAGTCAAGGAGGACTTCCCGGAAGAGCTGATCCTTGAGAGCTTGACATACTGCATAGAAGCAAAGGAACTAGGAAAATGTTTCAGAGGAAAGAAAGAGCATTAATGAAGCCCAAAAGGCAGGATATATGAAGTTAAATGGGTCGTTCCCATTTTTTTTTTATATTCCCTCACTCAGCTTCATGGTTCCTTATTGTGAAGTTGTGTTTTTTGTAATAATCTGTTCGAAGATTTGAAACCTTGCTTCCTATCATCCTCCTGCGTTCTGTGGGTGGGCAGCAGTGAGCCCCTGGCCGTGACTGGCATTATGTACAAGGTCCAGGCTGTGGGACTGACTAATAAGTGAAGCTATTTTGTGAGAACCTGTTGAGACTGCAGTACTTACAATGATTTCTATAGCAGAGCTTTTTCAACTATGCATCAGTGGGTCAACCAGTATTTTTCTTTTAGTGATGTAAAATACAATACAACATGTCAGAGTCCATTGCAGCATATGAGGGCATAATATTGCTTTGTGAAATTTTTGTTTCATTCACATTTATATGATGTGTGGGTGATGGTCAAAAATATTTGAGGACATTGCCTGAGCCACGCTCTCCTTTTATTAACTTCTACTCCCGGGCAAATGGCTTTATGGAAGAGAGTGAGCGGGAGGTCAGTGGTGCGATCTGGATATTTTCCTAAGATTTGAAATGCGGACAGGAAAGAATCCTCTAACATTTGGTTGTTGTGTTTTAAAGAGGTGCCAGAAGTGTGGGTCATGCTATATTTCAAAGTACTTCTCTAACCTTCTTCTCCTTCTTCACTCCTATCCTCATTTCTTCCATAGATAGGAAGGCCCATCAATATGGAGAGAACCAAACAGAAATAGCACAGGCTGATATGCAGGACTAGTGCATGCAGTGGACAAGAATTTGCTGCTCAACGCCATCAATATGGATTTCTGTAATGGGCTGTCCTTGGAGATGCCTTAACAGTGACCAGTCATGACCATTGAACTATCTAAAATACAAAAATGACCAGACGTCCCTCCCATCCAGCAACCATCAACCAGTATCTTCACCAGGTTGCTCAGGGTGTGAGTCAGCCCCTGATCAGCAAGCTAAGCCAATTCTCAGGTTCCAGCTACTAGGTCAAGATCCTAAGAGCCAACAGATCGTCTTCGCCCCCCGTGGAAAATGGCAGCATTCGGGTTACTGCAGAGGCCACTGAACAAATGTCCAACTGGCCCGCGTGCCATGCCTTGATCAGCTCGCTGTGGGAGGTCAGTTTCCTTTTTCCCTGAGCGTCCAACTCTGAATTTCCCAGTCCCTCTTTTCTCATTACAGAACCCAGCTGTTTCCTGCAGCTGCCTGCAGGGCTGGGAGCACTGGGCTGGGAGACCTGGCTCCAAGACCTGTGTCCAGCACTCCGTGGCCGTTGTGCAGTTCCAAACTTTGTCCTCTTGGAGCTCCGTTCGCTCTGTAACCAGCAAAACGGAAGCACCTTCCTTGAGTTCCAGCAGGGCTATGGAGAGGTCAGGTGGCACGATCGCCTCTTCGCCTTCTGGAAGCATAAGGTGGTAGTCCTATTCTAAGCCTCTGCTCCTGGCTGCCGTCTGGTGGGTGTCTGAGGGGTGGGGCTGAGGGATTGGCCGGGTTGATGCTCAGACAAAATGCTGACCCAGGGATACCTCCGTTGTACTTGGCCCTTGGCCCACCCACAACTTTCCCAGCAATCTTGCTGCTGCCGCACCTTAAAACCACCCAGCAAGAAAGGGGGTGGGAGGACTCTCAGAAAAGCCCTCAAGTCCTCCCTCTGAAACCAGAGCTCCAGGGAGAGCAGCGAGTGAGCAGTGACTCAGTGTTTAGTCTGTGGCATACCGTGTGCACACGACAACTCAGGAGGGTCTAGCTAAGCATCCAGCACAACTTGAAGGAGTCTATCTGGGAACGAAGAGCATTCAGGAGCCGCTGAGCCCAGGACCATGAGGCTGAGGTGGGATGGCAAGGCAAAGGCTGCCCTGAGCATGCACGTCAGGGTCTGGCGAAGGATGGGCTGGGGTCAACCAGAATGGCCATCCAGGCAGAGGCTTCTGGGACCAGCAGGAGGCAGTTGGGCAATCAGAGAGCTTCTTCCCAACAGACCCCTCGAAGGGAATGTAAACAGAGTGTGGTCTCCTCAGGGCCCCGGGCGTGACTAACCCTGAGGATGAGGAGCTGCTGGCCCACCTCGGGCTTCTGGTCAGACCCCCCAACTTGAGCCCTGGGAGCAGCCGGGGATGATACCCCCACATCTCAGCCACTGCAGAAGTGGAAAATACAACATGAGAAACATCTGCTTCTCTTCATAGGAGTCAAAAGGCCTCAGTGTGTGCTTCTCCGTTTCCTCCTCCTGCCTCCCCTTTTCAATCTCTCTTTCTTCCCGACTTTTATAAACATAAAATGTGGTGCCAGGGCTCACAAAGAACATCTCGGAGATATCTGGGCAGGTTTGATATGTGGTTCATTGGCTACCACGAAGGCCCACCTGCCAGGGGGGAGACCTGTCCCTGACGAGACAGAGGAAGGAAGAGGAAGCGGAGAGCCTGTCAGAGGTGTGACAGGAATCCAGAGAATGATGGTCGCGCTAGACTCACACCTCCGGCACATCACCACCTTCTCAGCCCTTGTGCTTAGTGAGAGCTGCGGAAACGTGATTTGTCCCTTCCTTACGGTAAAACCTTCTCAGCCCCAGGCCCTGCCTTCCACCTGCACCTCATTGCATCCAAAATGCACTGCCAGGACTCAGCAAGTCATAAATAATGGTAAAATAAAGAAGCTAGTAGATGTTAAGCAGTTCAATAAAGCAGGCTCGCTAGACATCTTCCTGCTTTAACTGAAGGGACCAGTCCCAGCAAAAGTAGCTGTTCCCTGCTGGCTGCTCGCCACTCAAACCATGTGTTTCGGTCACCTATCAACATTTTCTTCTAATGTTATTGCAAAGTCTAGCTACTCTCTCAAGTTTTGCCTTTTATCTGCCCGCCTCTCATTTCCTAGTCACGTCAGCCTGCATGCTTCCTAGGCAACCAGAGACACTCACTGATGACTAGAATCTTCTGAGGAGTGTCCCGTGGATTCAGAGATTAAAATGTAAAAAAGAAAGTGGTGACTTGAACAAAAAGGATTAGTTGCTTATTGCTCTGGAAGGGGGCAGGGAGATATGTCCAGAAATAAAATTGTCCTTGTGTCCTGGCAAGAGAGAAGATGCTCAGTCCTCTCTCTTCATAACACACAGTTTTGTCACTGCCTGGCATTACAGTGTGTGCTTTCTACGTGTCTTCTGGCTCCTCCCCTAGAAAATAAACTCCATGAGGGCAGAGACCTTGACTTTTCGGGTTGACTGCTAACCACTGTATCCACGGTGCCCAGAACAGTACCTGGCACATCATGGCTTATTTATTCAGTGACTGGATAGTTGAATGAATCTCTCTGGTCAGACTGGATCGCTAGCGACAAGTGAAATGTCCGGCCATACGAACGCATTGGGTACAGATAGGCATGCACAACCCCCCACAGGAGACAGTGAGGGCTTGAAGTGAATATGATAATGATAATACTAATGCTGATAGTCACTAAAAGTCATGCCTTTCTATGCCAAGGATTGTACTAATAATCATGTACAAGCATTGTCTCAGTCAATTCTCACCATGTCTTGTCCTCTTTTAAAGATGACGGAACTTTAGAGAGATTAAGTATCTTGGCAAAGTCGCAACTGAGTTAAGAGCAGAGCCAGGCTTGAAGTCAGATCCATCTGCCTGTAAAGTCCATGCTTTTTTTTTTAAATTGAATATATTGAGATGGCATTGGTTAGTATAATTATATAGCGTTCCGATTATAATTCTATAAGATATCACCTGTGTACTGTATTGTGTTCGCTGCTCTGAGTCAAGCCTCTTTTGACCATCGTTTATTTTCTACCCCCCTTCACCCCCCTTTCCCTCTGGTAATCTCTGGACTGTTGTTTGTGTCTATGAGGTTGGTTTGTTTGTTTGTTTTGCTTTTTTTTGCTTACTTTCTTTAAGGTTCATGTTTTTTAACTGTGATGTGTCCTCAAAGTCATCGTTTCATTTGGGCATTCATTTTGTTCAGCAAAAGATTATTATATTATTATTATTTCATTTCTCATGAGTGTCCTAACTCCATCACTAAATTAGAACTTCCTAAAGTCATAAACTATATCTCATTTCCTTATTATATTCCTTATATTATATTATTACTATGACCTGCACACAGCAGATACACAATACGTGTCTGGCCAATTAATTACTATAAGCATAGAGCACATAAGAGAAATCAACTACAGATGACACTCAAAGGAAGAAAGAAGGAAGGCAGATGTGTCCACATGGCCCTACCTGGCTGGAAACCTGTCCTCGGAAGGGCCAAGTTTTGTTCTTCTTTATATTTTCACTTGTTGCCAAACTTCTCAGCATCAGGCTTGTTGCATGAGTTAAGAAAAACTGATTCATAACTGGCGGTTTCACAGAGTGAGAATATTTTATCTAGGTTTTTGAAGGTTTGGATGGATAAGCACATAGTATGATGTCTAGCATACAAAAAAATGCTCAAAAATTTTGTGGAATAAGCCAGTCGGTGGTGGCCTCACAGTGACTGGCACAGTATCTAACACAGAATGAGTATTCAAAAGCTGGTGACTAAATTGTATGATGAAATGATTTTTGCTGGTCTAGTAAAAATAGCCTTCACTTATCTAGCCAGGCACTATTTTGCATTTAATATCTCATTTAACCCTCACATCAATTCTATGGAGCAGGTATTATTTTCTGTCTTATACAGATATAAAAATTGAGGCTCAGAAAGTTTAAGGAATTTGTCTAAGATATCAGATATCCCACAGATAGCAAGGATAGACATAGGAATTGAATTGTGTGACTCCAAATGGTTTAGCCTTGAAGCTTGATCCTGCCCTGTCAGCTCCTTGTGGCAGTCACTGCGTCCTGATGACAGTGGGACAGCCCTGGAAAATCTCTAAGCCTCTCGAGACAGGAAAGAACTTCAGGTACATGGCAGTGCCGTAAGATGGTAGTGGGGCTTCTGACTTCCCCAGTGACCCACAGCCAGAATCCCCACATCCCCCTCTTTTCCTGTAATAACTTTGAGGCTTGGGTAAGAACTCAGAGACCTGAGGGCTCTTGCTTCACATGTGATATCCAACATCCAAGTTCTTTGCTTTCATTAGGTAAGTTTGGTCTCTTGGAAACATGCAAAGTAGATTTTATGACCATTTATGGAGGAAGACACTGAAGCTTAGGCAGGTTGAGTTACATATCCAAGTTCACACAAGTTCTGGTAAGTGGCAGAACTGGGTTTTGATCACAAGTCACCTGGCTTCCTAAGCTCATAACTTAACCATCATGACTGCCTTACATTTGACAGTGTCCAGAAACTGCCAGTTAAGACAATCCTATTGATATCATAATTATAATCATGGCAACCATGTAGTGGAAGCCAGGCCTCATTCTAAGACTGCATTTCTTTTTTGGTCCTTCTGCCTGTGTTACGGGGTGACTGGCAAGAAAATGGCAGCTAACACAAAGGAGTTAAGTGGTAGAGCTGGGATTTGAACCCAGGCCCAGCCAATTCCCACACTTGTATACCTCCAACCCCTTAACTATTAAATGTTCTGGTGTTCCTGAGTTGGCTTTGCTTTGCCTTTGAGATTGTATTACATACCGCTTCTACTTGGCATGTCTTGTCCTATATATTTCTTAGGAACTACAATCAGGGAGCTGATGGAGAAGTGCGAAGAATAAATGTTTATGCCTCTACCCTCTGTCTTTTACCCCATCTATTGAAGTAGACCTGGTTTTCTGCCCCTTTCTACAAAATCATCAGAGATACACTCTCACAAGGACTTGAAGATGGGTAAACACTGGAAGGATGCTCCTGCTCCATTTACACCTGGTAAGAAAAAGTGTGAGATGGGACATATTCTCATTAATGAGCAGAATGGCCTCCTCGAGTAGAATCTGTTTGAAATCGTCCCTTTAACCAACAAACAGCTAAACAACCAAAGAGAGGCAAGCGTGAGCACAGTCAGGAAGTACAGATGCTAACTGGAATTCCCTCTGCCACATAGGTTTAAATCCCTTCAAATTATATTGCAAACCTATCAAAACTTGTTGGAAAATGAATAATTCAATGAGATGGCTCCGGGTGTTTCCCAGAATCAAGCCTGCTACATTGCTATCATTAAAATCAACACTGTCAGAGCGAGTCTTGCACATTAATACTGCCAAATGCTCCTGAGTACAATTTAAGTAACCAAGGAATGATAGTAATAACCTCTAATGTCTGTATGATTTATGGTGTACAACACTTTTTCACATAGACTGTATTGCTTTATCCTTACCACAACCCACTGAATCCACAGGTTTCCATTTCAATACAAGAAAACTAAGGTTCAGCCCTGGCAGGTGTGGCTCAGTTGCTTGGAGCATCATTCCATAACCAAAAGGTTGTGGGTTCATTTCCCAGTTAGGGCATGTACCTAGATTGCGGGTTTGATCCCTGATCGGGGGGATTATAGGAGGCAACCGATCAGTGTATGTGTGTGTGTGTGTGTGTGTGTGTGTGTGTGTGTGTGTGTGTGTGTGTGTCTTTCCTTTCTCCCCCTTCTTCTCTCACTAAAAACAATGAAAAAATGTCCTCTGGTGAGGATTTAAAAAAAAAAAAACAATAAAACTAAGGTTCAGATGTCAGGTTTCCTGAACTCAAATCCACTGTTTATTCTATTACTCATAAATGTAGTAGTAGTATAGTATTAGTAGTAGTAACAATAATAATAATAATAATATAGAAACCTAAGGGAATGGCTTGGGAAGGCAGACAGACTCCCCACTTGCACAACCCTGCCTTTGCCTTGCCTCCTGTATTGACAGGTGAAAATGAGTGAGATGGATGTGCTCCTCCCTTCTGGGTGATTTAGTTGGACAAGGCAACGGTGCTGCCCATCTACAGAGTATACATTTATTCATTCGTGAAGTACAAGGGCAAAGGGCTTTGCTAGCACATAAGGAGATTTTGTGCAAATTACAAAAGGAGCCAATGTGACCCCAGAGGGAGGCACAGTGACTGCCCAGCGCAGCACTGGCTGATTTCGGCTCCCATTTGTCCCCCAGGCCAGACCTTTGCCCAGCACACAAACTGCACACCTAGAGGTAGACACTCTAGAGGAGAAGACACATATAAATGGATTGTAGCCACAATGTAATAAATATTATCACAGAGATTTGAGAAAGCCACTATAAGGAGATAAACTAGTGGGGTGAAGATTTTACTTTCAATCCTACCATCGAGGTTGAGAGAGCCCACAAATGGTGTCCTTTTTTGACCCTTGAACCAATTGAAAGACAGAACTTAGAAATGAGGTAACATTAGAGAATGTGACTTCTAGGTCAACGGGCAAGTAGACTTCTTCATTCCAAACCCCAGAATCAGGCCAATTTCCCCACCTGGTCAGTTGCAGGCAGGGCTGCATACTGATTGCACACAACCCACCTGGACCTACACAGGGACCTGGCCATGTCAAACTCACTGTTTGGAGAAGCCAAAGAGAATGTGTTCATCCTGCCAAGTGGATTATATACCAGAAAAAGAGGAAAGGCAGGACTGAGACACCAGTCTCAGGCCCTGATCCTAAATTCACCAGTCAAAATTCTAAAGGCCAAGAGCTATAAGAGTTTCTCTCCCACATAGAAAGAAATGGGGAAGAATGCCCACTCTACACCAGCCCCCATTGAACAAATATTATGATGTCACCCAGCTCTATCCCCAGCACTAGACCAGGCGCAGGGACTTAGTCTGCTCTGCTCTCCATTAGTTTCTCCAGCCCCCATCACAGTACTTGATGCCTAGGAGGCACCCAATAAATATTCATTGGAAACAAAATAATGATTAAATCTTGGCTGAAAAGATCACAAAAGGCTTCCAGAAAGGAAAAAAGAAAAATTTGAGGTAAGCCTTAAAGCATCAGCAGCCAGGAAACAGGAGGCCAACACCATACCCAGAATAAGACCCCGGAAGTCAAAAGGACTCCACTGGAGAAGCAGAGGTTAAATAGCTAAACAGCTTATTTCACTTTCACATTTCCTTTCAGGGCAAGTGAATCACTTGTTCACTTGTGAGATTTGTCCATCTGAAGAGAAGCAGAAACCTTCAAACACCCATTGGGTAAACCAGGACAGGTTCTGTCACCTTGTGGCCACCATCATTGCCATCCAGGATCCTAATCCTGGAGCATCACCTCAGGGCAAGAGTGCAGGAGCCTCTGTGCACCTTCCTAAGGACAGGGAGAAGCCCACATTCCCATTTTCTGCTTTCCCCAGAGAGCCCTGCTCCACCCACTCTTCCTTCCTCCCCTTATCCCGCATCCCTACCCTTCCCTCACACACACACACTCACACATGTACACACACTCACACACAAACACACACACATGACATTCCACTCCACTCCTTCCCAACATGCAAGCAGCTGTGTTTTCAAGATCGGAATGCTGATATGAGGTCTGTTTATTTTGGGTTAAGACGAAAATGTTTATAATTCATAAAGTCAATGAATGGTTTCCTAGTAACCTCTTGCATAATTATTGTGAAATAATATTCCCTCTCTCCTCTCTCCGCCCCACCCCCATATTCTCCCCTGACCACCAACGATCTTTTTCTGTTGTATCAAAATACATTGAGGGTTTGATAAAAACTGAGAATCTCTCCCTAGGAAAATACATGTAAACAAACATAGTTTCCCTCACAATTTTGTATACCTACCCACGGATCCCAGTGAATAATCCTGTCCTACCCACAGGTAACAAACATTTAGCTCGATATCTCTCATATCCAAGCAAAGAAAAAATGGCCATGGGGAAATTTGATGAATTCAGCTCACTCACACCATCACCTCCACCTCTCTCAATGCCACATACTCCCATCCCAAAGCACTGAGCTCCTGCCCAGCAGGATCTGATCTGGCTGCCTCTCTAAGCATTCCTCCAGCCAGCCAGCACTTAGGAAATGCAAACACACTTTACGACAGCCTGAGAACAATGCCATTAAGATAAGGCACCATGAAAGCCTTTCAAAGCCCAGTGCAATTGACATTGGTGGTCTCCACCCCAGGCTTCCTTCCCAGGCCCAGCCACCCCTGGGCGTTGACCATCTGTGAATGCCTGAGAGCCATGGCCATGTGCACATGCTGAGCCGCCCTCCTTTCCCTCACCTTAACACAGCCCACAGTTGAGTTCATTGCTTCATGAGGCCCAGGGGGGTCATAAATGTCAGCTGGACTAAGGGTAACCATAGGACCCTGATCACTTCAATGTCATCATGTTGGAACATCTCCTTGATCCAGTCCTTTATAAAATAAGAAACATATGGAATAAAGGAAGGTATTAACAATACCTTGCAGTATTTATTATGTGCCAGGCCTGGGTCAGATGCCTGCCTTGCATAATCTTCTATTGTCTTTATAGACCACCTTCTAAAACATCACTTCACAAAGTCCCTTTCGTGGACAGAAGAAACAGGCAGCTCCTAGAGCCAGAGTAACCTGGTTGGAATCCTGTCCCAACCACATATCAGCTGTGTGGCTTTGGACAAGTTATTTAACCTCTCTGTGCCTCGATTTCTTCATTTGTAAAAGAAGAATAGTAATGCTTAAAATATGTCTTCTATAAGGTCGTCATGAGGATTAAATAAGCCTCTACATATAAAACGTTTGGAACATCCTCTGGCCATAGTAAGCACCCATTGAATGTAAATTGCTACCACTCTGTCCATTTTACAGATTAGGAAACTGAAACTCAAGAGGGGAAGTGACTCTCTGAAGGTCACACTCCTAAAATGCATCTATAGTGAGTGATTCTAAGGCCTGAGATCATAACAACTCTGATGCTTCCAATCTTTCTTGAATGCCAAGCCCTTTGAAACAGTCTCCTTAATGTGGAGAGTTGGGGGAGCACAGAATGGCGTGGAGTGGTGTGGGGATACAGAACGAGTGGTCCCATATGCATGTGTAGTAAATACAAATCAAGAGGGAGACCCCACACCAGACCATCCAGCCCATGGTTCCAGCACCAGGAGATGAGTCCCCATAACTTCTGGCTGCAAAAACCAGTGGGGGTTGGAGTGGTGGAAGAAACTGAAGGATTCCCAAGGGAATCCTCTTAAAGGGCCCACAACAGACTTAGGACTCACTCAGACCTACACCCTCTTTGATTCAGCACCATGGCAACAGCTGGAAGGGCACCAGTGGCATACAGGGAGAAATTGAAGTGCCTGGCTTCAGGGCAAGTGCTGGGAGACAGCTTCCTCCCGAGCAAAACTCCAGAGGCCAGGCAGTGGCATTGTCTCCTCTCCAAGCCCTCCCACACACAGAGCAACAGAACTCTGATACGGGTTGCCCTGCCCTGGCTATTACCTAAAGCTCCACCCCATATGACTTACGTGTGAGCTAGTCTATAATAGTCCATGCTACTAAGACAGGGAGTCAAAGCAGCTCTACCTAATACACAGAAACAAGCATAGGGAGGCTGCCAAAATGAGGAGACAAAGAAATATGGTCCAAATGAAAGAACAGAACAAAACTCCAGAAAAAGAACTAAACAAAGATAAAGTAACCTATCAGATGCACAGGTCAAAACACTGGTTATCAAGATGTCCAGGAACTCACTGGGTACTTCAACAGCACAAAAAAGACACAGGCAGAAATGAAGGTTGCATTAAGTAAAATAAAGAAAAATCTACAGGGAACCAACAGTGGAGAGGATGAAGCCAAGAATCAAATGAACAATTTGAAACACAAGGAAGAAACAAACATTATCAAGAAGAAAAAAGAATTTAGAAAAATGAGGATAGTACTAAGGAACCTCTTGGACATCTTTAAATGTACCAACATCTGAATCATAGGGGTGCCAAAAGGAGAAGAGGAAGAGCAAGAAATTGAAAGTTTGTTGAAAAAATAATAAAACTTCCCTAACTTGATGAAGGAAATAGACATACAAGTCCAGGAAGCACAGAAAATCCCAAACAAGAAGGACCCAAAGAAGACCACACCAAGATACATCATAATCAAAATGCCAAAGGTTAAAGATAAAGAGAGAATCTTAAAAGCAGCAAAAGAAAAACAGACAGTTACCTACAAAGGAATTCCCATAAGACTGTCAGCTGATTTCTGAAAATAAACTTTGCAGACTAGAAGAGACTGGCAAGAAGTATTCAAAGTGATGAAAAGCAAGGACCTACAACCTAGATTACTCTATGCAGCAAAGCTATCATTTAGAATTGAAGGGCAGATAAAGTGCTTTCCAGACAAGGTAAAACTGAAGGAGTTCATCATCACTAAGCTGTTATTATGTGAAATGTTAAAGGGAATTATATAAGAAAAAGATTAAAACATGAACATTAAACAATAAATTCACAACTATCAATAATTGAATCAAAAAATAATTGAATCCAAATAGCAAACTAAGCAAACAAGCAGAACAGCAACAAAATCATAAATATGGAGATCATTTGGATGGTTATCCTTTGGGAGAGGGAAGGGGAAGAATGGGAGAAAGGTGCAGGGATTGAGAAGTACAGAACAGACAGAGATGTTAAGAACAGTGTAGGAAATGGAGAAGCCAAAGAACTTGTATGTATGACCATGGACATGAACAAGGTAGTGGGTTGCTGGAGGAAATGTGGGTACTGGGTGGAGGGGGCGCAAAGGGAGAAAAACTGGGACAACTGTAATAGTATAATCAATAAAATACTTTAAAAAAAACAGTCACCTTTATAAAATTAGTCTTTATGACACCATATCAACTCCTGTGCTATTCCTGCCAAAATGGCAAACTTGCACCTTACTATAAAAGAAACATCAGATAAACACAAACTAATGGCCATTTTATAAAAAAAAAAAAAATCACTAGTCCACACTCTTGAGAAACGTCAAGGTCAGGGAAGACAAAGCCTAGACTGTTTCATATTGAAGGAAAGTAAAGAGATTTCATTAAATTCAACACATGATCCTGGATCGGATCCAGAACCAGAAAAAAATGTTTTTTTCTTTTGCTGTAAAAGACATTATTAGGTCAACTGGCAAAATCTGAATAAGATCTATGGGTCAGACACACAATTACATCAATGTAAATTGCCTGCCTTTGATCATTGTAGGAGAATGTTCTTGTTTTT
>PVJI01010329.1:8039-61037 GCA_004026765.1 Micronycteris hirsuta | reverse complement strand
CAAGGCTCTCAATCAAGATAGATGGCCAAATAAGGAGCTTCCCAGACAAAAGAAGTCTAAAAGAATACACCTCCACCAAACCAGCTCTGCAAGAGATGCTAAAGGGACTGATTTAAGGAAAGGAAGGGAAAGAGAGAGAGAGAAGAACACAGGTACAAAAAAAATGACAATGAATAAGTACCTATCAATAATAACCTTAAACGTAAATAGATTAAATGCACTAATTAAAAGACATCGAATAGCGGAATGGATAAGAAAACACAACCCACACATATGCTGCCTACAAGAGACCCACCTCAGGACAAAAGACTTACACAGACTGAAAGTGAAGGGCTGGAAACAAGTTTTCCAAACAAACGGACAAGAAAAAAGAGTTGGGATAGCAATACTCATATCAGACAAAATAGACTTCAAAAAAAAAGGGCCATAAAGAGTGATCCAGAAGGACACTTCATAATACTCAAGGGAAGAATCCACAAAGAAGACAGAAACATTGTAAATATATATGCACCCAACACAGGAGCACCCAAATACATAAAGAAAATCTTGGAAGACTTCAAGAAAGATATTGACAGCAACATAATTATAGTAGGGGACTTCAACACTCCATTGTCAAAAATGGACAGATACTCCAAACAAAATATCAGCAAAGATATTGTGCCACTGAACAATGCCCTAGAAGAAATGGACTTAACTGATATATATAAAGCCTTTCACCCCAAAGAAGCTAAATACACATTCTTTTCAAGTGCACATGGAACATTTTCAAAAATAGACCATATGATAGGACACAAAACAAGCCTCAACCAATCCAAGAAAATTGAAATCATATCAAGTATTTTCTCTGACCACAAGGGACTGAAATTAGAAACCAACCCAAAGGAAAAACCCCAAAACACTCAAAATCATGGAGATTGAATAGCATGCTATTAAACAATGAATGGGTCAAGGACGAGATTAGGGAAGACTTCAAAAAGTTCCTCGAAACAAATGAAAATGAACTTACAACAACCCAAAACTTATGGGACACAGCGAAGGAAGTCCTGAGAGGGAAGTTCATAGTGATACAGGCCTACCTAAAAAAAATAGAAACATTTCAAACAAACAACCTAACCCTACGCCTACAAGAACTCAAGGAACAACAACAAAGACAGCCCAGAGCAAGTAGAAGGAAGGAAATAACCAAGATCAGAGCAGAATTAAATGACATAGAGACTAAAAAAACAATTGTAAGGATCAATGAATCCAGGAGCTGGTTCTTTGAAAAGATAAACAAGATCGACAAGCCTTTAAGCAGGCTCATCAAAAAAAAAGAGAGAGGACACAAATAAACTCAATCAGAAATGAAAGAGGAGATATTACAACTGACACCACAGAAATACAAAGGATTGTAAGACACTACTATAAAACCCAATAAAGAAGAAGCAGAAAGCCTGAAATGACCGATAACAGCAGATGAAATTGAAGCAGTAATCAAAAAACTTCCGACACACAAAAGCCCTGGACCAGATGGTTTCACAGAAGAATTCTACAAAGCATTTAAAGAAGAACTAACACCTATCCTTCACAGACTATTTCAAAAAATCCAAAATGATGGAAGACTCCCAAACTCTTTTTATAAAGCCAGCATCATCCTAATCCCAGAACCAGAAAAAGACACAACAAAGAAAGAAAACTTCAGGCCAATATTGCTGATAAACATTGACACTAAAATCCTCAACAAAATGTTAGCAAACCGCATCCAGTAATACATTAAAAAGATCATACACCATGACCAAGTGGGATTCATCCCAGGGATGCAAGGATGATACAATATTTACAAAACAATAAACGTAATACCTCACATAAACAAAAGCAAAGACAAAAATCACATGATCATATCAACAGATGCAGAAAAAGCATTGGATAAAGTACAGCATCCATTTATCATAAAAACACTTAGCAAAGTGGGAATAGAGGGAGCATTCCTCAACATAATAAAGGCCATATATGAGAAACCTACAGCCAACATTATACTCAATGGACAAAAACTAAAATATTTCTCGCTAAAATCAGGAACAAGACAAGTTTTTCCACTATCACCACTTCTATTCAACATATTACTGGAAGTTTTAGCCACAGCAATCAGATAAGAAAAGGAAATAAAAGGCACCAAATTGGAAAAGAGGAAACAGAACTGTCGTTGTTTGCAGATGACATGATATGAAATGGGGCTGCAGAGGAATGTCAGCGCGGGGGATTTAAACCCAGACACAGCAGTCATATCGCTCTCTTGGACCATGAGGTTGAGGAGTGGGAACCCCTCAGCCTGAGAGACAGAGGCAGGACCACGTGGCTTTGGGTGCTTTCCTTTGCCACGTGGCCTAGGAAGCAGGAGAGACTTTGCCTGGAGGAAAAGGGGTGAAAGAACTTTTGCTGGTGGGCTGTGAGAAGGTGCCACGTGCTTTTGGATTAACCTGCTTTTGGATTAACTGGAGCTTTTGGATTAACTGGAGTTTTCTGGATTAACTGGAGATCGCGGTGGCGACACATTGGATGGTGCCAGAACTGAGAATCTGCCTGAATCATGCTCCTACTTCTTCTCCTACAGTACCCTGGACTGGGAAATGGGGTGGAAGGAAGGACTGTGGGTGTTTGTGGGTATTCTAGAGAACTTTAGTATTTTAAAGGAGACCTTAAGTCATTATTCTAAGACTGTATAACTTGTAAATAAATAATTCTTTTCCTTTTCACAAGTCTCTGGCATTGAGAGACGTCTTTCCATTGGCGGCGAGCATAACAGACCTAGAGCAGGGCTGGGGGATCGTTGGGTGCCCTGTCGGCCCTTGCTCTGTAACAGAGAGATGCAAATTAAAACCACAATGAGATACCACCTCACACCAGTCAGAATGACCATTATCAACAAAGCAACAGATAAGTGTTGGAGGGGATGTGGAGAAGAGGGAACCCTACTGCATTGCTGGTGGAAATGCAGACTGGTGCAGCCACTGTGGAAAACAGTATGGAATTTCCTCAGAAAAATAAAAATGGAACTGCCTTTTGACCTAGCAATTACACTACTGGGATTATACCCCCTAAGAACCCTGAGACACCAATTCAAAAGAACCTATGCACTCCAATGTTCATAGCAGCACAATTCACAATAGCCAAGTGCTGGAAACAACCTAAGTGCCCATCTACAAATGAGTGGATCAAGAAACTATGGTACATTTACACAATGGAATTCTATGCAGCAGAGAGGAAGAAGGAGCTTATACCCTTTGCAACAGCATAGATGGAACTGGAAAGCATTATGCTAAGTGAAGTAAGCCAGGCAGTGAGGGACAAATACCATATGATCTCACCTTTAACTGGAACATAATCAACAAAAGCAAAAAGCAAGCAAAACTTAACCAGAGACATTGAAATTAAGAACAATCTAACAATAGCCGGTGGGGAGGGGACTATGGGGAGAAGGGTCTTCAGGAACCACTATAGAGGACATATGGACAGAACCAAGGGGGAGGAGGGAGGCAGAGAAGGGAGGTGGTGTTGGAGGGGCTGTGGGGAGGGGAGGGGAGAGGATGCAGACAACTGTAATTGAACAACAATAAAGTAATTATTTAAAAAAAAACCACACTTTTCCCCCTAAATTTGGGAGGAAAACAGGGGTGCGTCTTATAGTGCAAATGTTCTGTTTACATTTATATTGGTGAAATATTATGTTATTTATATTATTAAATATTTTATCACATTTTTTGCTTCAACAATTTTTTTCTTATTTTCCTCCTTTAAAACCTAGGTGCATCTTATGGTCTGAAAAATACAGGTATTTTTGTCTAACTACTATGCTGTACACCTGAAACCAATACATAGTAATAAAAAAATAATTAATGTGAAAAAATATACTCTAGTAATTTTTATTATGGAACAGTTATACTGGGACATACTGAAAACATTTAACATGGATTCTACTCTAAAAAATAAATTTTCCCAAGAAACATCTATGAAATTCAGTAAGACTCTCCTGGATTGTGAAAAAGTTTGATAATTATTGAACTTTTAAAGTTCTTTTGAGGTGGTCCTAATTCACATGGACCCAAATCAGCACTATCCAATAGAACTGCATGTGACTACTGAGCCCCTGAAATGGGACTAGTGCAAATGAGGTACTAATTTTTTTTTCATTTTTATTAATTTAAGTTCAAATAGCCACCCATGGTTGAGCCCATCACATCGGAAAGTGGAAGAATTTATGCATTTTGGAAATCTATACTCTATACTCTAGTATGACATAGGTACTGATGGAGGTAGGATTTGAACTAGATATACTTATCTTAAAAAACTAGATTCTCTTGTTCTGTTTTCTTAGAGCTGTAGCCTCATGCAGTATCTTACGGTGTAGCTTTGGGGTCAGGCAGATCTTGCTTTAAGTTCCAGTTCTACAAATAACTTGTTTGTGAACTTTAATTAGCTATCTAACCTCTTTACAGCATACTTTCTTCATTTATAAAGTGGAGCTAATAACAGTAACTACATTACATATTAGATATGTTATATAATATTCTATGTGTATTTCATGGTATAATGTTATATGTGCAGAGCTCAATAACAATTGATATTATTATCACTTAAATGTAAAAAACTCATTTAAAATCATTTTTTCAATTTAGTCATTAAAGCAGTATCCCAAAGACCTCTACCTAATCACACTTTCTTGGACTTCTTTGAGGAAGTGATTAAGATGAAAATATAGCACTGTATTTATTTTCTTTAATTTTTATCGAATTTGTTGAGGTGGCATTGGTTAATAAAATTATACAGGTTTCAAGTGTACAGTTCTGAAATGCATCACCACTGTATTGTATTGTTTGCTCACCACCCAGAGTCATCTCTTCCCATCGCCATTTATCCCCTTTTCCCCTCTTCTCCCTCTCGTCACCTCCCTTTCCGCTTGTAATCACCATACTGTTGTTCGTGTCTACGTATCTCTCTTATTTTTTATCTCATACAAGGGTGAAAATAAAAATCTCTGATTTAGTGCAGCATTTTTAAAAATGATTTTGAATGGATGGTACAGGGATTGTTTGATTTTGCCAGCCATAGCAATGATGAAGAGGGGAGGGTGATTCCGACAGCTGTCTGATGTGGAGGAAAAGACCGTCCTGCCCAGCAGCCTCTGGCAGTCCCGAAAACATGACTTCTGAGTCTCTCAAAGCAAGAGGTCACTGGAGCCATAGTTTCAGACATTACCAATATTTTATATTGATTCTATTATTTTTTTACAGAGGAGTATATTATAGTTAGCCAGGTGCATTACCATAATGGTGCAAAATAATCTTGTTGACTATTATATTAAATTCTGGGAACTGCTGACTGTGCTTCAGAAAGCCAAGACTTTTTCTCATATGAAGGTTTTCTAAACGCAGGCCAGATTTTTCATGGTTCATATGTCAGGCACTTTGTTCATGGGGAAAGGATCAAACAGCTCACAACACCTTTAGGCGGGTCAACAACATTTATAACTTTGGTACAGCAATGGAGACAGTGAGATGTTGGCAAGGGTGGCAAAGGAAAGGTACTGTGTTTTAGAGTCTAGAAACTCAAATTTCTTTGTTAGTATCAGAATGATTGATTGTCTCATGGAAGAAGTCCAGTGAGCTACAAGAACTACAGAAGTTTCAAAAATCTGGTTGATTCAGAGTAAAACAGTGCTCTGCAACCTTCCTAGAGATAGGGTTTAACCTTGCGGGACATGTGTGTTAAGGTGGACAATGAAAGTAGCCCACATCTAACAGTAAAAGTAGAATTATGGGTGATGGTGGAGGAGGGGCTGAGCAAAAAAGAGTCACAGGGCTGGAGCCTCAGATGCTTGGGAAGGAAGTGAACGACTCTCTCATTCTCTGCCTGTAGTGCTCCCTCCGCCTCTGCACATGGGGCAGGTAACACTGGAGGGAAAGTTTGGGGTTTGACTAGGGGGCTGTGTTTGGTGTTCTTAGATCCAAGTCCTGATTTAGCTACTGAGCACCTTTTCTTAGTAGAAAGATTATTCTTTTCTATACAATAAAATCAACCTGTCAATTTAAAACCAACATTCGTGTAGTTCTGATTCAACTCCTATGGTTCCTCATGAAGCTTGAGACCTAAAGAATAAACAGTCTGTTGTGGTAGAAAAATGACTAATAGCAAAGTAAGATCTGTTACTAACACCACAAGTAATGGTCCAACTTGGAAAGGAATTTTTGCAGGTTGTACTTAAACTTACCACATTCCAATCTGTTAAGTTTTTAAATTTACTGCTGAGAATGGTTCCAGTCACTTACCAGAAAAGTCAGAGAGACAGGGGAGAAAAAAAACAGCCTTTGTTAAGATGGATTATAATTGGAGCTCAGACCTTTCACAATAGATCAGAACAACATATGGAGTATCAATTTCTCAGAGCAGTCATTTCATGGCAAAATTTCTCAAGTACTTTCAAGCTGTAGCCAAACATAGGATGACTATGCCAACTATAATTAGCTGGAATTATATGGTTAAAGGGAGCTTCAGAAACTACTGCATGTTAAAACATGAAGGTGTTCCCAGTGACAGTGATGAAGCTATCATTGTAAAAAGAAACAAAAAAGTAAAATGAATTTGGTGGCATTATTACATTGCAATTGCCTGTGCTGTTTTTTACTAGCTGAATTCTGAATGCATTCAGTTGTCATGACTTTGGACACAGTACCGGAAAGAGAAGTTGCGGTGGCTTTAGGCAGTTGGAGATATTGGGGTGGGGTTTGTGCTGTAAGCGGGGGTCTTTGGGTGCCAGGGAGTGGACCATAGGAACCCGGACAATGGCTCCACAAAGATGTCCACATTCCCAGAACTCGTAAGTATGTTAACTCATTTGTCGAAAGGTACTGTGCAGAAGTGACTAATTAAAGATTTTGAGATAGAGAGATTATTCTGAATTCTCTGGTTGGGCCAAAAGGAATCATGATGATCCTATGAGAGAGGCAGAATTGTCAGAGTGAGACAGAAGGTGTGATGATGAAAGCAGAGGTCAGAAAAAGAGAGAAAGAAAAAGATTGGGGCCAAGAGACGGATGAACCAAAGAATGTAGGTGGTCCCTAGAAGCTGGAGAAGGCAAAAACAAAACAAAACAAACAAACAAAAAACCCAGATATCTCCCTGGAACCTCCAGAAAGAACACCATCTTACTAACATTTTGATTGTAGGATATCTGATCTCTCCAACTGTAAAATAATCAATCAGTTACTTTAAGCAACTAAATTTGTAGTAATTTGTTATAGCAATATTAATAGGAAACTAATATAGAAATGTTTTTAAAAAATGAAACTGTTTTTGTCTTGCCTTTCTTGGTCTCAAGGGAATTTTGAAATGATACTGGAATCTAGATTATCCACTGTAGCAAATGCTGGAAGGATGAATTTATCCATTGAAAAATAGAACCTAATAATTTTCAACTCAGCCTTAAAGCAGGTTTAAGCAACAATAGGTAGTTTTCTGGCAGCTGTGGCAGCAATTATATGGGGCTGGATTTCAGAGGGGAAAATACCACCTTGGTCATTGCACACGTCTGTACTTTAGCAGAGTAGTAACTACCTTCATTGAATCTCTTCTTCAGTGAATAATAATAGTTGGGATTATCACTGGTTCAAAGAAGAATGGGATAAATCCTGATAACATCACTATGCCCATCCTGCTAGTTATGCAATCCTATAACTCTTTCTATATTATCATGGGTAAATTAGGTCTATACTCCTGTTTCGTGCTACATATTACTGGTGACTTTTTCTTGATTTTAATTTCTACCTGAATTGTAAGAGCTGCTAAACATTCAGTCACAAGGACAGCACTGAACCTTATTACAGAAACAATTAAAAAAAATAATTTTGTGTTAACTAGAATGAAGAGTATTCATGCATAGCATAGAATAATTGATAACTGACATAGGTAGAAACTCTATCTCTGGAAATATTTAGTGGCTTTGAGAGATCTTTAATGAAAGCAAGGGAACATTTATGATTATTAATTCATTAAAGGATCACTCTTTTTTATATTTTGGTGTATGGGATGATGCTCCAACCAACTGAGCCACCCAGACAGGGCTAGATCATTCTTTTTTTTTCAGAAAATTTGTAACTAGTCAAAAGCAGAAGACAACCTAAGCTTTATTTCATTTAAAAGAACAAGATGGTGTGAAAATTATGCATGCGAGTGTGTGTGTGCATGTCGGAGAAAAAATACAGAGATTAAAAAAACTGTTGGTAAACTAAACCTTGCATTGTTGATAGAAAAGATTATAGAGCTACTAGAATATTATCATATGAAGTTATTTAACACATTTCATTGACACGCTTTTGTCATTTGCTCCAAAACATTTGCTACTGGTAAGAATTTAGTATTTGTTGGCTACATAATCTTTTCTTTCCTAACTAAAAAGAAACTGTATTGGTCAGGAAGGATGATAGAATACAAACTATCAGGTATACATCTCTCCACCCAGACAATTGTACTGGCAGAAACTGTCTGAAGTAACTATTTCAGAATTCTGGAGTTCATTCAAGGATTAAAGATTCCAGGGGAAAGACTGGTGGGTAAATTGAGGTTAATTTCATACTTTATCATGATAACAGCTACCCAAGTCTAATTCCCCAGCCCCATGGCAGGCAGCTATGCATGAGTTCCTGATGAGCAAGGGTAAGCAATAAGGATATTTTCTTCCAAACATTGGGCTTCTGTGATCTTAATGCTGATTACTGCCTTTGAACAGAAAGGTGCAGTTAGAGATTGACTGCCAATGTTTCAAACTCTACCAGCTGAAATTGCTTCCAGAGGATTTAAAGGTAAATTACTTTCTTCCCCTCCTCACCGTTCCCTTTTTTGAGAGTCTGACTTTTGAGAATTGGACACCAAAAGCAACTGCATATGAAGGAATGTTGATAAAGCCATACACATGCCCCTGGAAAGATAATAAGTTCAGTAATAACTTGACAAGACTATAAGCTTTTATATCAGACTGATATCCAGTAGAGAAACACCCTTCAACAATTAAAAAAAAAGCCAACTCTGGGAAAGACGAGAATTTGATTCCCAGAGTCACCATATTACCAGATCCAAATGTTCAATTCTCAACAAAGAAAAATCACAAGGCATACACATAAGCACAAGGAAGTAGTCCCATTGAAAATAATACAGTGAATTAACAGAGGCATACCTGAGGAAGTCCAAGCACCTGGCATACTAGCCAAATACTTTATAAACATCTATGTTAAATATGCTGAAAGAGCTAAAGGAAGACATGGACAAATACACCAAATTTTGTGTGAACAAAATGGAAATATCAATAAAGAGAGAAAACTTAAAAAAAGAAATTCTGAAGCCAAAAAGTACAAACAAGTAAAATAAAAAATTAATTAGATTGCTTCAAAAACAGATTTTAAAAGGCAGAAGAAAGAATCAGCAAACTTTAAACTAGGCAGTTGAAATCACCAACTCCAAGAAACAAAAAGAGTAAAGAAAAATAAACAGAGCCTAAGGATTCTGCGGGATAACATATGCATAACCATTGAGGATGCCCCAGAAGGAGAAAAGAGAAATCAAAGAGGTAAAAAAGGATATTTGAAGAAATAATGGCCC
The DNA here is from genome assembly GCA_004026765.1 of Micronycteris hirsuta. Lineage (NCBI taxonomy): Eukaryota > Metazoa > Chordata > Mammalia > Chiroptera > Phyllostomidae > Micronycteris > Micronycteris hirsuta. The sequence continues at coordinate 51,413 of PVJI01010329.1, read as the reverse complement.
AAAACTTCACAAATATGATAAAAGATATGAATTTACAAATCCAAAAAGCTCAACAAATTCCAAGTAGAATAAACTCAGAGACCCACACTGAGAAATATCATAATCAAACAAAAGACAAAGAAAATTTTAAAAGCAGTAAGAGAGACATGACTCATAAGAGACAAGTGATTTTTAATAAAATTATCAGCAGATTTCAAATTTGAAATCCAGAAAACAGTGAGCTGATATATCCAAAGTGCTGAAAGAAAAACTGTCTGCGATAATTTTGTATCTGACAAAAATAACTATCTTTCAAAACAGAAGGAGAAATTGACATTTTCAGGAAAAAAAAAAAGTAACGGAAGAATTCATTACAATTAGACCAACCCTGCAAGAAATACAGGAATTTTTCAGATTGAAATGAAAGGAATTTAGATATTAATTCAAAGTCATGTGATGAAATAAAGATCTCTGGTAAAGGTAAATACATAGGCAGTTATAAAAGCTAGTCTTGTTGTCTAAAACAGACTCACTTTAGATCCAGATACAAATAGATGAAAAGTTAAAGTATGGAAAAAGATATTCTGTGTAAATAGTAATCAAAAGAGAGCTGGGGTGGTTATACTAATAAAGTAGACTTAAATTTAAAAAGGTTACAAGAAACATAGAAAGTTGTTAAATATTAATAATAAGTTAAACAAAGAAGAAGATGTACACATTATAATAATGTATATATTTTTTTAATTTTATTTTGAAGCATTTGAAAATTGCCTATATACTTTTGGGCTAAATGAGTCACAAGATCTTGAATTTCTCCAAAAAATTCATTTTAATTTTTAATTTTCATTTTTATATTTATTTTTAATGCACAAAAAATGCATAGCAGGACAGCTATTTATGCATTTACTAACAGTGTAGTCTAATACATTATATATTCTAAAAATTATCAAATACTACTTGTAATTAGAATAATTATTATTATATCATTTATAGTATATATGTATATATATGGTAAATGCTCATATAAGTAGATATAATTAACCTTACAATTTACTTTCTTTTTAACTTACATGCTACTTGAGACCTTTATTTATTCCACAAATTAGATATTTTATATTTTTGTACAACCAGAATTTATTTAGTTTTTCTATGCATTTAGTTTTTTTCATACTATTCCTTCTTGAATTCTTTACAGATTGGTGGTACATTCTTTAAACTTCTATTTGCTTCAAAATGATTTTATTGACATTTCAGAAAAATACTATTACTAAGAGACAATTCAAAGTTAATATTATTTCCTTTAAGAAGTTTGAAGTTGTGATTCCTCATTGATTTTTACTTTCTTTTTTTTTATTTTATTTATTTATTTATTTGTTTTTCAAGCACCCTTGGAACTTTTTTTTTTAAGATTTTTTATTTTTTATTTATTTTTAGAGAGAGGGGAAGGGAGGGAGAAAGAGAGGGAGAGAAACAGCAATGTATGGTTGCCTCTCACATGGCCCTCACGGGGACCTGGCCTGCAACCCAGGCATGTGCCCTGATTGGGAATCAAACCGGGACCCTTTGGTTCCCAGCCCGCGCTCAATCCACTGAGCTACACCAGCCAGGGCATCTTTTTTCTTTATTTTAGAATGCCAACCAGACCAACCAGAGAGATTAATGATGAACCACATATTAATCTCTCTGGTTGGTTAAATATCTTTTCTTTGTCTTTGGTGTTCTGTAATTTCACTATAATGTAACTCAGAGTGGATTTTTATATATCCTGTTTGGAATTAGTTGGTCTTCTTGAATTCAAATATTTTTTATGGACATCAATTCTAGTGAATTTTGAGTCTTTAAAGTTTTATTTTTCATTTTTTTAAAGATTTTATTTATTTATTTTTAGAGAGAGGAGAAGGGAGGGAGAAAGAGCAATGTATGGTTGCCTCTCACATGGCCCTCACTGGGGACCTGGCCTGCAACCCAGGCATGTGCCCCGACTGGGAATCGAACTGGGACCCTCTGGTTCCCAGCCCACGCTCAATCCACTGAGCTACACCAGCCGGGCTTATTTTTCATTTTTTAATTTATTTATTATAATTATTCTGTTACAGTTGTCCCAATGATTCCCTCCTCTGTCCTCCTCCAACCAGCTGACCTCTCACTCCCACAGTCAATTCCAACACCATTGTCCACATCCATGATCATTCATACATGTTCTTTGACTAGTCTCTTCCCCTTCTTTTCACTATTATCTCCCACCCCCTTCCGCACTGGCTACTGTCAGTCCATTACATGTTTCTATGTCTCTGGTTCTATTTTGCTCATTAGTTTATTTTGTCCATTAGGTTCCTCTTATAAGGTAAATCATATGGTCTTTGTCTTTCACAGCCTGGCTTATTTCACTTAGCGAAATATTCTCCAATTCCACCATGCTTTCACAAAACGTAGGACCTCCTTCTTTCTTTCTGCTTCATAGTATTTCACTGTGTAAATGTACCACAGTTTTTTAATCCACTCATTTACCAGTGGCATTTAATAAATGCCACTGATAGCATGTAGGCTGTTTACAGCACTTGGCTAATTAAATAACGCAGCTATGAATATAGAGGTGCATGACTTCTTTTGAATTAGTGTTCTAGGATTCTTACAGTATATTTCCAGCAATGGAATTACTGGGCCAAAAGGCAGTTTCATTTTTAATTTTTTGAGGAAATTCCATACTGTTTTCCACAATGACTACACCAGTCTGTATTCCACTAACAGTGCATTTTGGTTCCCTTCTCTGTGTATCCTTACTTGTTGATATATTAATGATAGATATTCTGACAGATGTGAGGTGATATATCATTGTTGTTTTAATTTTCACGTCTCTGATGATTAGTGACATTGAGCATCTTTCCATACATCTATGTGTCCTCTGTATGTCCTCCTTGGAGAAGTGTCTATTCGGGTCATCTGCCCATTTTTTAATTCAACTGTTTATCTTCCTAGTGTAGAGTCTTATGAGTTGTTTATATATCTTGGAGATCAAACTTTTCCCAATGTATCATTGACAAATATATTTTGCCATATGGTCAGTTCCTATTTCATTTTGATAATGGTTTCTTTAGACATGCAGCATCACTAGCCACCAGAAAGATGCAAATTAAAACCACAATGAGATATCACTTCACACAGGTCAGAATGGCCATCATAAACAAATTAACAAACAACAAGTGCTGGCAAGATTGTGGAGAAAAGGGAACCCTAGTACAGTGTTGGTCTAAATGCAGACTGGTGCAGCCACTGTGGAAAACAGTATGGAATTTCCTCAGAAAACTAAAAATGGAACTGCCTTTTGACCCAGCAACACCAATGCTGGGATTATACCCTAAGAAACCTGAAAAACCAATTATAAGGAACGTATGCACCCCAATGTTCATAGGAGAACAATTCACAATAGCCAAGTGCTGGAAGCAATCTAAGTGCCCATCAGTAAATGAACAGATTAAAAAACAGTGGTACCTTTGCACGATGGAAGCACAGTAGGAACACAGTAGAAAGAAATGAGGAATTCCTACCATTTTCAAAAGTGTGGATGCAACTGGAAAGCATTATGCTAAGTGAAATAAGCCAGACAGTGAAAGACAAATACCATATGATCTCACCTACAAGTGGAACCTAATCAACAAAACAAACAAGCAAGCAAAATATAACCAGAGACATTGAAATAAAGAACAAACTGACAGTAACCACAGGAGGCAGAGAGTTAATGGGGGGAAAACAGGGTAAGGTCTATGAAGGAATATGTATAAAGGTCCCATGGACAAAGTCAAAGGGGGTAGGTTTGAGGGTGGGAGCCATGGTGGGGTGAAAATGGAGACAACTGTACTTGAACAACAATAATAAAAAATTTTAAATAAAATAATGAAAAAGAAGTTTTTTAATTTGATGTAGTCCCACTTGTTAATTTTTTCCTTTATTTCCCTTGCCCTAGGAGGTATATCAATGAAAATATTGCTATGCCAGATACCTGAAATTTTACTGTTTATGTTTTCTTCTAGGGGTTCTATAATATCATGACATACTTAAGTCTTCTACCAATTTTGAGTTTATTCTGGTGTATGGTGTAATTTAGTGGTCTAGTTTATTTTTGTTTTAAATCTCCAGTCCAGTTCTCCCAACATCTTTTACTGAAGATTCTACCTTTACTTCATTGTGTGCTCAAACCCCCTTTCTCAAATATTAATTGACCATAAAGACATGGGTTTCTTTCTGGGCTCTCTATTTTGTTCCATTTATCTATGTATCTGTTCTTATTGCAGTACCTGGCTGTTTTGATTACAGTGGACTTGTAGTATAGTTTTATTGTATCAGTCATTGTGAACTCTCCAACTTTATTCTTCTTTCTCAAGATTGCTGAGGCTATTCAGGGTCTTTTTTGGTCCTATATAAATTTGGTGGGTATTTGCTCAGTATCAATAAAATATGCCATTGGTATTTTAGAAGGGATTGCAAAAAATCTATAGATTGTTTTGGGTAGTGTAGGCACTTTAATGATGTTAATTATTCCAATCCATTTATTTGTGTCTCCTCAATTTCTTTCCTCAGTGTTCTATAGTTTTCTGACTATAGGTCTTTTACTTCCTTGGTCAAATTTATTCCCAGGTAATTTATTTTTCTTGTTGTTATAGTAGACGGGATTTTCTCTCCTAGTTTCTCTTTCTGATAGTTCATTGTTGGTATACAGAAATGCCTTTGAGTTCTGAATGTTGACTTTGTCTCCTGCTACTTTGCCAAATTCACTTATTAGGTTGAGCAGTTTTTGGGTGGAGAGTACAGGTTGTTTTATGTATACTATTATGTCATCTGCAAATAATGACAGTTCTACTTCCTCCTTTCCAATTTGGATGCTTTTATTTCTTGTCCGATTGCTGTGGCTAGGACTTCCAGTACTATGTTGAATAAGAATGGTGAGAGCAGACACCCTTCTCTTATTTCTGATTTTAAGGGAAAAGCTTTTAATTTTTGCTCATTGAGTATGATGTTGGTAGTAGGTTTTTGGTATATGGCCTTCATTATGTTGAGATATGCTCCTCTATTCCCACACTTTGCTGAGTGTTTTTTTTTTATCATAAATCAGTGCTGGACTTTACCACATGCTTTTTCAGCATCTATTGATATGATCATGCATTTTTTGTCATTAATTTTGTTTATGTGGTGTATTATGTTTGTTGATTTCTGAATATTGTAGCATCCTTGCATGCCTGGGATGATTCCCACTTGATCATGGTGTATGATCTTTTTAATGTATTGCTGGACCTGGATTGTCAATACTGTGTTGAGGATTTTAACATTTATATTATCAAAGATGTTGGCCCATAATTATCTTTTTTTTTAAAGATTTTATTTTTATTTATTTTTAGAGAGAGGGGAAGGGAGGGAGAAAGAGAGGGAGAGAAACAGCAATGTATGGTTGCCTCTCACATGGCCCTCACGGGGACCTGGCCCACAACCCAGGCATGTGCCCTGACTGAGAATCGAACCGGGATCGCTTGGTTCCCAGCCCACGCTCAATCCACTGAGCTACACCAGCCAAGGCCTTTTTTTTTTTTCCATAATTATCTTTATTTGTTGTGTCTTTACCTGGTTTTGCAATTAGGGTAACACTGGAACTATTAAAAGAGTTTGGGAGTCTTCCTTCTTTTTGACTTCTTGGGATAGTTTGAGAAGGATAGAAATTATTTCTTCTATGCAGTTTTGTGAGCTTTCTTGTTGTAATTGTGTTTTGGTTGTTCTTGGTTCATTCATTGGTAGATTCAGCCCTCCAATTGGCTGACTGAGAGTCACAGCCTCTACTACATCTTGTATGCTGTTGTACAGGAGCTACCAGAACAAAACAAAACTAGCAAACAAAACCCACACCAGCAAAATTATCCCCAACCAGTACCATGATATCAACAAAAAATGAGCAAACATCAACAATTTATAGAGGTGGAAAAAGAATATGAATATTATACAAAAAGAAAATAGAGTATAAGGTTACTAATGGAAAAAGAAATGATCTTGAAAAGGTATGGGGAGGAGAAATAATGAGTAGAGACTAGAAACAAAGTGAAGAAATGAAGAAAATAAAATATACCATATAAATAAAATAGGGAGGGAATAGGGCAAACTGGAGTAAGACAAGGGAAGAGTATAATATGAGGTTTTAGAGGAAAAAATAGTGAAAAAAATAGGAACAAATCTAAAAAACAAAAACAAAAAAACAACTACCGTAGCGATATTCACAACAAAGGAGCAAAGATTGATAAAGGTGAAAAGACAATAATAATATAAGAAGAAATAAAGAAGGAAAAGAAAAAAGATTGTGCTATATCTAAGGGAAATAAAATTGATTTTGAGACGACAGAGAGGGGAGAATAATATTGAAAAAGTTAGAAAACAGGCTGAGAAAGGGAGAAAATAAAATTTGAAATAAAAATAAGACAAGGTAGGACAAAGGCAAAATTGAGTAGGACAGGGGGACAGTAAAATATTGTTGGTAACTTCCCTGCCTGGTTTCAGAAACTGTAACCACCATGGCTAAGGCTAAGTAAAGAGACCTTGGGGCCATAAACCACTAAGGAGACAAAGCTTATCTTCCTGGCAGGGGTGCTGGCCTCTACCCACTTTACTTCACCCTGCTTGGCCCCGGGTGAATGACTGGTTAGCCAATGACAGGTAAGATTTCTCAAGGGAGGGACAACCTAAGACATGCATGATCATGAAGGGGCCCTCAGGGAAGGACTTGGGGGGCTATAGAAAAAGGGGGTAATGGACCCTCACTCCTCAGCTTTGACATAGCTTGAGCCTTCATTCTGTCTGTGAGAAGTCTCCTAATCTCTTGGCTGCCTTATTTCCCCTGCCTGACTTAAGCCTAAAACAATGCAGGAAGGCAATGCAGCCCTGGGCAGGAACAGGTGGTTCCCTGGGGCAATCAGGCCTAAGAAAGAATGCATAAAATACTGTGAAACCTGCTTTTCTGAGAATGGTCCAAGCATGAAATGAGTTAGTTTCCCAAAGTTTTAAGACCCTTTAGCTAACTGACCCTGACTCAGAATAAGCCCTCATAGTTCTTTGAATGTTATCTATTGTTTGATCATTACTGCCTGACAATGATGAATGAGGACCTTCCTTGATGTAATGCTCCCAGAAAGCAATAAAAGCCTGTCCAGGCAAGGGTTGGGGCACTCTCTCACTCAGAGAGTGGCCATGCTATCCCTTTTCTCCATCAGACTTCTGCAGTCTGTGTGAATTTGTTTGTCACATTCACAGCACCATGGACACCACTGGCCAGAGTCCGCATCATCTGGCACCCGGAATAGGGACCCAGGGCTACAAGCCGCAGTTCTGGTCAACACATCAACTTGGTCGGAGTGCACACATCAGCCCAGGTAAGGGCAGACAGCACTGAGTGCTTTTTGGTAAGGTCGTAGGGTACGTTAGATTTCAGAGAAAAAGGGATTTCTTCCAAGGTCACCGTCTCTTGCAGCCATTTTGCATCTGCACCCTCTTTAGTAAACAGAAGCCTTGCTTTCTCCCAAGCATTGGCGGCACCTCACGGGCACAGGTCAAGCAGTTAAAAGCCACTAGGGTACTCGCCGCTAGAAGACACCAATGAAAGGATAAGTTGGAACATGGACTGGGATAGAACACTAGGTTTCCCACCAGCTGCAAGCAAAAGTCCATGCAACAAGAAGCACATTGTAAAAACACTCACAAGCCCATCCCTGTGGCACACCCGCAACTAGGTTTAGGCTTGGGAGAAAGAGCAAAGACTTTCCCTTAGATCATTTTTAAAAGCAGCAACTCGTTACAGGGTTATATATGAGTGTCTCAGCTTCTTGCTGAGCACCGAAGATAAGAGGCATTCCTCCCTCTGGCTCGAGGTCTTAAATTTGCGTGTGCATAAACCAGGAGGAATAACTGGAGAGTGAGACAGACCGTGCAACCCAGGGTTCCAACATGGGGAAAGAAAGCCTCAAAACCTCTGACTGTAAAACCTGTGGGGGTTGCAGCAGCAGAAGAAACTCCCAGCCTCACAGGAGGGTTCGTTGGAGAGACCCACAGGGTCCTAGAATTTACACAAAACCACCCACTTGGGAATCAGCACCAGAAGGGCCAAATTTGCTTGAGGGTAGTGGAGGAAGTGACTGAAATCCAGTGGAAAGCTGAGCAAGCAACACTGTTGCCCCCAGACACCTCCCCCACACATAGGGCCACAACACAGTGACCTGGGTTGCCCTGCCCTGGTGAATGTCTAAGGCTCCGCCCCTAACTATGTAACAGGCATGCCGAGACAAAAAAAAAAAAAATGGCCCAAATGAAAGAACAGATCAAAGCTCCAGAAAAAGTACAACTAAGCAACAAAGAGATAGCCAACCTACCAGATGCAGAGTTCAAAACACTGGTAATCAGGATGTTCACAGAAATGGGTGATATGGTCACAAAAAAGAGGAAAAAGTGAAGGCTATGAAAAGTGAAATAAAGGAAAATGTACAGGGAACTAACAGTGACAGGAAGGAAATGGGGACTCAAATCAATGGTTTGGACCAGAAGGAAGAAATAAGCATTCAACCAGAACAAAATGAAGAAACAAGAATTCAAAAAAATGAGGAGAGGCTTAGGAACCTCTGGGACAACTTTAAATGTTCCAACATCTAAATCATAGGGGTGCCTGAAGAAGAAGAGGAAGAGCAAGAAATTGAAAACTTATTTGAAAATGTAATGAAGGACAACTTCCCCAATCTGGCAAAGGAAATATACTTCCAGGAAGTCCAGGAAGCTCTGAGAGTCCCAGAGAAGTTGGATCCAAGGAAGCACACAACAAGACACATCATAATTACATTATCCAAGATTAAGGATAAGGAGAGAATCTTAAAAGCAGCAAGAGAAAGGGAGACTGTTACCTACAAAGGAGTTCCCACAAGACTATCAGCTGATTTCTCAAAAGAAACCTTACAAGCAAGAAGGGGCTGGAAAGACGTATTCAAAGTCATAAAAGGCAAGGACCTACATCCAAGATTACTCTATCCAGCAAAGTTATCATTTGAAGTGGAAGGGCTGATAAAATGCTTCCCACAGAAGGTCAAGTTAAAGGAGTTTATCATCACCAAGCCCTTATTACATGAAATGTTAAAGGGACTTACCTAAGAAAAAGAAGATCAACAATATGTAAAGTAAAATGACAACAAACTCAAACTATCAACAACCAAACCTAAAACAAAAACAAAATAAGCAAACAACTAGAAATGGAACAGAATCACAGAAATGGAGATCACATGGAGGGTTATCAGCAGGGAATGGGGAAGAGTCGGGGAAATGTACAGGAAATAAGTAGCATAAATGGCAGGTACAAAGTAGAAAGGATGAGGTTAAGAATAGTACAGGAAATGAAGAAGCCAAAGAAATTTTATGTATGACCCATGGACTTGAACTAAAGCAGGGGATGTGGGTAGGAGGGGGTGTGCAGAGCGGAGTAGAATAAAAGTGGGAAATGGGACAACTAATAGCATAATGAATAAAATATATTTTAAACAAATAAATAAATAAATCTTTAAAAATATCAGATTGAGCTTAAAACTAAAAAATAAGAAAATATTAAGTATATATAAACAAATAAAAAATAAAAATAGTGAAATAATAAGAACAAAATTGAAGAGAAATAATCAATGTTAAAAAGCTATGCAGGAGAAAAAATAGTGCAAATAATGAGAAAGAACAAGATAGAATTCATCTCGGCAGAGTGTTTACTGGCCTACTGCCTTCTCCTTCAGGATCTGTCCTTGATGTCAGCTGGTGTCCCACTCTAGCTTCAGGCAGCCTGTTCAAGGCTGCATGTGATCCGCCGTTTGTGACTGTCTAATTCAGGCGTGGCTTATCCCCAGTGTTCTGCTGTACTGGTTTTTCTCAGCAGAAGGCCCAGTGGTGGTTCATCTAATGTCTGACAGCACCACACGTACCACCTCCATCTGCCTCTGGAGGAGGCCTCTGGTGTAATTAGGAACGTGGGATCCTTGGATCATCCCTCAGGAAGCACTGTTCAGCCTTCAGTAAAGATGGTGTGTCCCCTACACCTGAGTCACATGTCTTGCTCTGTCCCAGATTATTTTCACTAATGTATAGTTTTTGATGAATTAGCTGTTTCTTGTGAGAGACCAATCTGTGTAAAAAGGGCCAGCTCTTTCCTGCTTGGTGCTGATGGCAGCTCTGTGTGAGTGCCAAGGCTGGGCAGGGCACTGAATACCTCTTGCTCCTCCAATTTCTAATCTCTTTGCCTACTGGTCAGTGGAATAGAGCCCAAGTATTAGTCAGCATAGTGTCTGATAAAAGTTCATAAAGGGGTCCTTTGGAAATTCTTTCTTCTCCTGAGGATGTGTGCCTGGCAGGGGGTTCTTGAGCCTGACCTTGCAGAGTTTGCAGTCCTGCAAGTGGGGGGATCAGCATGCCTTCCTCTTCCCAGAGGTTTGTATTCCTAGGTTTGGGTGGACCACCTGGCTGCAAAGAATCTCAGGTGCTCAGCTCTAGCCAGTCCAGTTCCTGTCTCACAGCTCTCACAGGAGGCTCAGACCCAAACCCTTGGTTCTGCACACCAGCCAGGCTGGGTGGGTCCCTGCAATCCCTTTTCCATGCAGCCTTCTGCTTTTTCTGGCCAGCTGGGTTCAGTGGGCATGAGCTGTGTTTAGAATCTGGCCACTTTGCTGGCAGGGCAGCATCATGTAGTTTCCCTGCTCAGCCATGCCTCCGCTTCTCTCTTAAAAAAAGTTTTGTGTGGTACCCACATTGCAGCTCCCAGCCACTGCCTGGCTCTCTGCACATTCCACTTCCCCAAAAGGCAAAAAGTCTTTCTTGGCCAGGGCTGGCCAGAGCCTGCCGGTACCTCCGACAGTCTTAGGAGCCAGAATTTCTCTCCTGGACCCTGCCAGTTGGCGCTGCAGCCATGGACATCACTGGGTGTGTGCAGCCGGAGTCTCCCAGATTCTGCACATCCTTCCAAGTATCTTCCAATTAAGGTTGGGGGTTCCCTGCACAGAACAAGGCCCACCCGCCTGCTCAAGGAGGGCCAGGAGCCACCAAGCTGTGCTTTTCCTTCTCTGTTCTCTGTTTTAATTCAGACACTTTGTACAGGTATTTCCCCTTCAACTTGTAAAATCTCTTTCCAGACAGTGAAAAGTCTATGCTTTATTCTTTGATTTCAAAAATTCATACCAGTTAAGATTCCATTGATTGTCCAGGTCACTTGTCACAAGATCAGTTGAAAATCCATGCTGGGGGCATGAGCAAGTGGGCTCAACTTCTACCTATTCAGCCTCCATATTCCCCTCACTCTTTAATTTTTTTTCCACCTTACTGAGTTATAATGTATATATAAAATTTCACCCATTTTAAGTGTGCAATTTACTGAATTTTAACAATTATATACAGTCCTACATTTACTTCCTAAATCAAGACATAAAACAGTTAATCAGTCTAAAAAGTGTCCTTTATACCCTTTTGCCATTGTGCTCTTCCCAAATCCAAGTCTCTTAAAATAACTGATATTTTCTGACATTTTAATTTTGCCTTATCTAAATTTTATACACATATAATTATATGATGTATAGTATTTTTGCTTAGCATGGTATTTTTAAGATTTATCCATGTTATTTATATTAACATTTTGTTCCTTTTTATTGCTCTACTATTTTATTTCATAGTATGCATGTACCAGAATTTTTTAATCCTAATGGTTAATACTAATTGATGAATATTTGGGTTGTTTCCATTTTTGGTGGTTTTTATAAATAATGTTATCATAAACATGTTTATATAAACATTTGGATAAATGTATGTTTTTATTTATCTTAGGAAAATACCTAGACATGAGATGTCTGAATCAAATGGTAAGTTTATTTTTACCTTTAAAAAATACTGCCATAAAATTTTCTGAAGTGGCTTTAATATTTTAGACGCTTACCAGTGATATACAAGAGTTCTAGTTTCTCTCTATCCTTGTCACCATTTAGGATTGTCAGTCTTTCTAGTCAGCTCATTGCAGTCTTTTTGCATTTTCTTAATAATGAGAAATTTTTAGCATCTTTTCATGTTTCATCAGTGATTTTTATCTTCTTTTGTGAAGTGCCTATTCAAACATTAACTCTTTATTGAGGGTTTTTCCTTATTATTTTTGAGTTACAAGATATATGTATACATAATATATATGTACAAGGTATGCTGGATATCAGCTTCTTGTCATAAATATATTTTGTAAATATATAGTCTCAGATTATGGCTCACAGTTTTTCAATTATTTCTTTGAACAGTTTTTAATTTTGTTTTGAAGTAAATTTCTACTCTTATGAAGATCATTTTACCCATTTTTTTCTTTAATATTTCATGGGGTTTTCTTTGTCTCCTTTAAGAAGTCTTTGGCTAACTAGTAATACCAAATATTCTTCTATTTATTCCAGAAACATAATGAATTTTAGTACTTTCATTTAAGTCAAACATCTCTTTAAGTTTAGTTTTTATGCATGATAGGAAGCAAAGATTGATATTTATATCTTTCCATGCAGATATGCAGTTGTACAAGCACCATTTATTGAAAAGAATGACTTTTTCCCATTTAATTACCTACCTGCCTTTGTAAAAATCAAATATGGGTCTATTTTTCAGTCTCTAATTTTTCCCACTTATCTAGATATCTATTTTTATACCAAAAGTATGGTGTTTTGATTTTTCTGGCTCTATGGTAAGTCTTATAATCAGGTAATATTGCCCTTTAACCTTGCAAATTTTTTCAAGATTCTCTGGATGTTCTACATCCTTTCCCTTTCCAAATGATTTCAAAATCAGCTTACCAATTTCTCCAAAAAATGTTTAAGATTTTACTGACACCGTATTGACTACATGAACCAGTTTGAGGGAAATGCATCTTAACAATATTGAATCTCTCAAACCATTAATTTAGGTGCTTCTAAAATCCCTTTGCATTGTTTTACAATTTTCATTAATATCAGACTTGCACATATTTTACTAAACTTACTTCTAAGTGTTTTTTTTTCACCCTCACCTAAGAACTTTGTTTCTATTGCTTTTTGGAGAGAGAGGAATGGAGAGAGAGAAACATTGATGTAAGAGAGAAACATTAATTGGTTGCCTGCTGTATGCACCTGGGACTGGGGGTTGTACATGCCCATACTCAGGATCAAACCCACAACATGGCTATGTGCCTTGACCAGGTATCAAACCCACAACCTTTGTTTATGAGACAATGTGCCAACTAACTGAGCCATACTGGCCAGGGCCTATTTTATTTTTTAATGCTTTTATAAATGGAATTGGTTTTTATATCTTCATTTAAATACAATTCATTTTTAAAATGTAGATCCCCTAGAATTTTCTATATATAAAATTATGTCACCAGCAAGATGGTTTTTCTTTTTTTTAATATGGTTTTTATTCCTTTTATATTTTTTATTTGCCAAATTTAACTGGGTATACAATGTAAATAAAATTTTAAGAAAAGATATCTTTGGCTTGTTCCTCTCTTTAGTAGTGGTATATGATTTTAGCTAGAGATTTCTCATGCAAATCTTTTATCAGGTTTCAGAAGTTACCTTTCATATTGGATTGGCCAAAAAGTTTGTTTGGCTATTTCCATACAATGGCTCTAGTAGCACTTAGTTGTATTTAACTTCACTCAAAACAATTTTGTTAGGTTGTATTGTGGCAGCTGTCATATCAGCATGCATTTTAAAAAACATCAAAATTGGTGAATTTTTGTGTAGCCATTTTATATTGAAGATGGAAGAAAATGAGCAACATTTCTGGCACATTATGCTTTATTATTTCAATAAAGGTAAAAATACAACTGAAATGCAAAAAAAGATTTGTGCAGTATATGGAAAAGGTGCTATGGCTGATCAAACATGTCAAAATTGGTTTGTGAAGTTTCTTGCTGGACTATGCTCCATGGTACAGTAGTTGAAGTTGACAGCGATCACATTGAGACATTAATTGAGAACAATCAGTGTTATACCACACTGGAGACAGCTGACATACTCAAAATATCCAAATCAGTAAAGTTATTGGTGAAAATTAAAAGCTTGTCTTTTATTTTATGGAAAAAAAAACATATGGACTTTTTGGCCTACACAACAATTCATTTTCAAGGGTTTCTCTCTCTCTCTTTTTAATCATAAATGGGTGTTGAATTTTACCAGATAAATTTCTTCCCCTAATAAATGATTATATGGTTTTCTTCCTTTGTTCTATTTATATGGTAAGTTATGATGACTGGTTATCCGATATTAAACAAGCCTTGAAGTTTTGTGATATACCCCACCAAAGGATGACATATCATTAATTTTATATACTATTGCATTTAATTTGTTACATTTTGTTAATGAGGGATATTGGTCTAGAGTTATCATTTCTTTTTTAAGTATATTTTATTGATTATGTTATTACAGATGTCCCATTTTTTCCCATTGTCCCCCCTGCACCTGGTAATCCCTTTCCCTCAAGCAATCTCCTGCATTAGTTTATGTCCATAGGTCTTGAATATAAGTTCTTTGGCTTCTCCATTTCTTATAATATTCTTAACATCTCCTGCCTATTTTGTACCTACCAATTATGCTTCTAATGCCTGTACTTTTCACCCCATCTCCCCCTTCCACCACCCTCCTGATAACCTTCCATGGGATCTCCATTTCTATAATTCTGTTCCTGCTCTAGTTTGCTTAGTTTTGGGTTTTGGTTTTTTTGGGGGGGTTCAGTTATTGACTATTGTGAGTTTGTTGTTATTTTATTGTTCATAGTTTTGATATTCTTTTTCTTAAATAAGTCCCTTTAACATTTCATATAATAAGGACTTGGTGATGATGAACTCCTTCAGCTTTACCTTCTCTGGGAAGCTCTGTATCTGCCCTTCAATTCTGAATGATAGCTTTGCTGGGTAGAATAATCTAAGTTGTAGGTCCTTGCTTTTCATGACTAGAATACTTCTTGCCAGTCCCTTCTTGGCTGCAAAGTTTCTTTTGAGAAATCAGCTGATAGTTTTATGGGAACTTCTTGTGATATATTTTTTGAGTTTTTGATTGGAAGATTACATATTGTTAACTTGTGTGCCCTCCAAATATGGTCCCAAAAAGTACATTGGAATTGTTCACTCTTCTCTTTTCTTTTAAAGAGTTTTGTGATATTTATAATATTTACTCTTAAATGTTTGTTAGAGTTAACCTGGAATTTTCCTTGTGGAAAGCCTTTCTATTGAGCTAAAATACATATGAAATAAAATTTACCATCTTAACCATTTTAAGTGTACAGTTCAGTAGTAGTAAGTACACTCATATTGCTGTGCAGTCATGACCACTATCCATCTCTAGAACTTTCTTCACCTTGAAAAACTGAAACTCAGTATCCATTAAACAATAAATCTCATTATTCCCACCCCCAGCTCCTGGCAACCACTTTGAACTACTCTAAGTAACTCATATACATGGAACCATAGAGTATTTGCCTTTTTGGTTGGCTTATTTTACTTATTTCACTTAATATAACATCTCCAGTGTTTATTAATATTGTAGCATGTCAGAATGTCCTTAATTAGTAGGCCTGGACAATGAATTATGATTTAATTATAAGTGTAGGCCACATTTTTTCTCCATTCATGCATCAATGGAGACTTGGGTTGCTTCCATATTTTTAGCTATACTAAATATTGCTTCTATGAATAAGAGTACACAGATATCTCTCTGAGACCCTGATTTCAATTCCTTGGGATATATACCCAGAAGTGCAATTTAACCTATTCATTTCAGGGGTATCCAAAATTTTGGTGTCTTCGGGTAACAGTCAAAGAAGATGTGTTGTCTTGAGCCACACATTAAATACACTGTGACACAAAATCACAAAAAAGTATCATAATTATTTAGGTAAGTTTATTATTTTGTGTTGGGCCACATTCATAGCCATCTTGAGCCACATGCAGCCCTGAGCCACAGGTTGGACAACCCTGGTTATGTGCTTGGATCTATAGTGCATCCCTTGTAGAGAGCATATAGCTGGATCAATTTTTTAATCTGTTCAGACAATCTCTGTCTTTCGAGTGAATACTTCAATTTATTTACATTTAAAGTAATTATTAATAAGAGACTTCTGTCATTTCACTATTATTTTATGTATTTCTTATACCTTTTTTGTCCTTTATTTTCTGCATTTTTTTCTTTTGTGTTTAGTTTTATATTTTTTGCAGTGAAACATTTTATTTCACTTTCACTTCCTTTTGTGTATATTCTATAGCTATTCTCTTATGGTTACCATGGAGATTACATTTAATATCCTAAAGTTATAATAATCCACTTTAAGTTTTTATCAATTTAACTTCAATAGCATACAAAAATTCTGCTCCTTTACAACTCCATCCCCACCTTTTTCAGTTGTTTATGGCACAAAATTAGATCATGTTATGTGTCAAAAAATATAAACTAATAATTTTAAGAGCATTTATTTATTTTTAATATATTTATTGATTATGCTATTACAGTTGTCTCATTTTTCTCCTGTTTATTAGCTTCCACCCTGTACCACCCCCCCCACCAGCATTCTGCACCCCCCTTAGTTCATATCCATGGGTCATACATAAAAGTTCTTTGGCTTCTCCATTTCCCATACTATTCTTAACCTCTTCTTGTCTATTTTGTACCTACCATTTATGCTTCTTATTACCTCTCATTATCACAGATATATCCCTTGAGAACACTCCTCAGAGAGTTTCTATGGACCTGTATGTTTCTGATTCTATATACAGGAAACCCAGTCTAATAGAGTTGGTACCAGAAATGGACCTAGAAAGAAGACTGTAAAATGAAATGTGGGGATGGAGCTCTCACTGGCAGGCTGGCACTTAGCAAACTTCCTCTGTGGTTGGTATAATTTGTATAGCCCCCAACATATCCTAGAGATGTAATTGTAGTAGAATTCTTTTTACACACATGGAGAAGCGTAGCCCCGGGATTCGCGCGTGTGAGCACAGCTCCACGTGGAAAAACTACTCCCGAGTCGGCCAGCGTGATTCATGTCCGTGGAAAGGAATTCTCTGAAGGGAAATTTGGCTAACATACTTTTTAAAATTTATTACCTTGCTGAATCCCTTTCCCTGGAGTCAAGGGACTTATGTTAATGGATGCCTGGGATTCTTTCCTTCCCTAATGTTTACCTTCCTGAATAAACGGTTCGCTTATCTATCCCCTTTCCACATGTCTTTACAACCTAGTTGAAGACCCCTGTTCTGCATATAGTTAATGAATAACCATTCCAATGCTAATGTGTCCTGAATTTCCTAATAAAAACCAGGCTGAGCTATGCTCGAGGCCCTTTCCCAGACACTGAGGGTAGGGTCTGTGGCCCCGGACTTCCTTTTCCAAGCGTGTCTCTGTTTGAGATTCATTCACATGTTTGGTTGCGGTCACCACGGATTTTGCAGGATGAAATCCCAGCAATTGTTCATTTTTTCACTGGTGACTAATAAGGTTTTATATCTGGCTGACAGAAACATGAACTCCTAGGACTGAGTTTCAGGGATTGTTGCTTCTGCATCTTTGGGTGTTTCATTACCTGATGTGTGTTTTCCTCACATATGTGATGATGGATCTGAACTCAGCTGAAGACCTGCCAGAGCACTCTGTCTGCAGCTTGCCCCTCTCTATTCTCTGTCATGTAAACTCTTGCTGCTATGGACACCCTGGGTTTCCTGCTCCATTCCTTTAAATCAAGGAGATGGATGACTAGGTGACTTTTCAGGGTTGCAGCCTGAAAACTCTCTCCAGGCAGTCAGAGGGGCAATGGTGGGCACACCTCATTTGTCTCTCACCTCTCAAGGATCAGTCCTGTGTTGCTTGATGTCTGGTATATTATATGAACTACGGTTTCATATATTTTATCTGGGTTTTTAGTTGTTTCATGTGGGAGAATAAATTTGGCTCTTGGCTGAAAGTAGAAGTGCTCTTAATTAAGATGTTTTCAAGGGAAATTATGTGTTTTAATTTTAGAGAAAGCTAATTTCTTGCATAAATACTCACTTTCCTGAGATCCTGCAATCACAGTGTATTATATCTGACATTTCACGTGATAAAGTTATAGAAAAGAAAAAGCCAGCGTTTTAATGAACATGAAAAATGGCACTTCAATATAGGAAAATGAAACTCCTCTTAGACAAAATAATGACATTTTGAAGTTACCATAGTTCTTTGTAAACCTTATTTAAAAATCTGTAAGAACAAAAAATCTCCTAGATTAATTGTGGTCAGTTACTTGGCTTTAAATTCAGAGTACTCAAAATAGTCTTATTTGGGGAATTATTTTAAAATTATGCATAATAATATTTGTGCAATGAATTCATTCTCTGTTGTGTAGAGATCTCCTGAGGAAAATATACATATATGCCTGGAGTGACTCAAATGAAAGGGTTTTGTTGAGATAATGAAATAGGCAGCCTACTAAGAATAGAAGAACAGACTCATTAGAAATAAAATTATTTCTCAAAGAATTGAAATCTGTCAGGGGCAATGGTAAGTTACTTTAATTTTATGTCCTGTAACTTAGGAAATACATTTAAATCCTGACCTCCTCAAATTTTGAAGCATTTGGTATAATAAAAATTTAATTTTTAGACAAATAATATGTCCACAGTATAAATAATTTTGATTGAACAGAAGTATTGTTGCACAATTAATATAATTATTTTTCTTTTTGTTTACTACATAAAGATCTTCTATTTCAAAGAGTTTAAACAATTTTTTGTGCTATACCCAATCTCAAGCTATGTAGGATCTGTTTCAATGTAGTTTATTATCAATATGTTTTATAGCTTGAAATATTTTTAAAAATATTTTATTTATTTATTTTTAGACAGAGGGGTAGGGAAGGAGAAAGAGAGGGAGAGAAACATCAATGTTTGGTTGCCTCTCATGCAACCCCTACTGGGGACCTGGTCTGCAACCCAGGCAATGTGCCCTGACTGGGAATTAAACTAGTGACCCTTTGGTTCACAGGCCAGAGCTCAATCCACTGATCCACACCACCCGGGGCTGTTTTACAGCTTAAAATATTTTGAAAAGTTTTAAGTATGTACAAGTACCTATTAGTTTGATTTAGTGATTTGCTTCTGCATATTAGATTTTCATTCAAAATGAACAAAATAATTGTTTATTGTAAGAATGCACCCTTTAGCAATTCAGGGTCATATTTTAAAATAAACATTTTTTTTTTTACTTTTAGTTTATGGTAATTCATTTCAAAGTGTTCCAAAACTCCTTTAAATATATTTTATTCACTGGCTACTAACTGAGCAATACAAAAGCAATTTTTTCAATATGTTCCAATCTGTCATGATTTCCTATCAAGTTTATTAGAGTTCATTCTTTTTTCAGGGGAGAGGCAGGTTACATATAAGATAAAATTTCCACTTTTAGCATGCAAATAGCAGTTAAAGTTTTCATAGCAGCTTGCATCACATGTGGAAGTAAACAAGGCTTTATTTTTTTAGCATGGAGTTATTAAGAGCATCTTGGTGCTCTAGAATCTTTTTGACATTTCATCTTTCTATTTCCCCAGCATGTCCATTACATTCCCAGTTGGTCTTTTGGGATTTGATTCCTGCTATTGGTCAAGTTGCCAAGAGAAGGAGGGGTTAAATTTTGAGAAGAAGGCAAACATTGTCTCTGAAGGAACCTGCCTCACTCTGTGCCTCTGTGTGACTCAATCAAGTGAGTATGGTAGATTTAAACTTCTAAAAGGGGAAGTGGGCCATTTCTGCAGTCCTACTGACTTCAAGAGAATCTGCAGATTTTAATTCACATTGCATTCACCAGAAAATCCCATCCCAAGTTTCACAATCCATCTTCATTATTGGAGCTCTGATCACAAAAGAAAGGATCTGCTTGGCTGAGAATTCACCCTCTGAATCTCTGCTATTCTTATGAGGAAGACCTGGGCTTGTGTGGGAATTCTTTCCACATGCATGAAAACATGCAGTCCCGAGAATAACACGTGTCTGAGCTCTGCTCTGCCTGAAGAATCATTCCCATATGGGCAAGCGTGAATCATGTCAGTGGAAAAGGAATTCTCTAATGGGAATTTGGCAAAAATGTATCTTAAGAAATTCTCTGACTTGCTGAGTCTCTCCCTCCCAGAATCAAGAGACTTAAGTTAATGAGTCTATGAAATTCTTCTCTTCTCAATGTTTTATGGTCCTAAAAGTTAACAGCCCTAGTTAGCTTACCCTCAATTTACTTGTCTCCTGTTTAATGTACTACCCTGGTCCTGTCTGCCACTGGACCTGAATTTACAACCTAATGCTCTATATCCTAAATGTTTACCTTACTGATTAAACCTACCCCTTATCTATTCCCTTCCCATATATCCTCATGACCCAACTGAAAACCCCTGTTCTGCATAAGCCATGAATAATCAATCCAATGTAAATGTGTCCTAAAGCTTCTAATAAAAAGCCCGGCTAAGCTACGCCCGGGGTCTTCTGAAGATGGAGCAAAAGACCCGTGGCTCCGGACTCTTTTCTCCCAGTGTGTCTCAGTGTGAGATTCTTTTATGCATTCGGTTACGGTCATCCACGGATTTTGCCGGACGAAATCCCAGCGACAGGCTTGGGCTTCAATCTATCTGCCATTCAGCTTCAGGATGTGAAGGTTTCGTTAAATACTACCAAGGGGGCCTTCTGGCTTTTCCATGTTTATTAATCATCCTGCCCTATTATTATCCTTCTCCAATAAATCAGTGCTGCTCCCTGCATCTGTGCAGGTTTAGAGTCTTTTTTTCCTCAAATTCCTCAAGTGCAGGAGTAAATCCAGTGTTTTTGTCATAGCAGTTTGCCACAGACATCTTTGCCACAAGTATTTTTGCTGCAAACGTTTTTGAATCATAGCTAATTGACTGTAAGAAAACTCTTCTGTAATAAAAAAGATAAAATAACTGGTTGACACGGGTTTTTTTTTTGTTGTTTATTTGTTTGGTTCTCCATTGATGAATAAACCACCTTCAACAGGCAGTGTATTTAAGAGTTGTCAGTTTGGTGTCATTTTTCCATTGATAAAATTCTCCCAGTTACTCCCACTTTTATATTATATATAAATCTTGATGCCCTCATAGTGGTCTCCACAGTGATGAGTATACACAGTCATGTTCTTAAAATAGCTTTTCTTACAGATGGTGATTTGCTCCAAGAGTTAGTTTCTTATTTTGAAACACGCTACATTGGGAGAAGAAAGAGAGGTCAAGGACCTTCTTTAATGGTGTAAAGTTCAAGCAATTTTCCAAAGAATGAAGAAAAGTGCTTAGGTACAATCCACAAATAAAATTAGTTCTTAGTGAAGTAGTGCTATGAATCTTCACACATCTTAATGTATTTAAATATTTTTGTATATTTTTCTATAAAAACATTTTAATTTTGTTATATTCTTTTTAATGGCCCTGTTTTATTTTTGTGATTTCATCCTTTTTTTCACTGTAAAATTACCATACAGCCAATTAGTTATTTGGCAAAAACATTTGCAGGAAAAATGTTTGTGGCAAAGATGTCTACAGCTAATGCTATAGTATCTGAAACCATGCAAGAGATAATACATCAGCCAATGTGTCCTCTTTTATTGCTATGCCATTTCACTGCATGGGAAGTCAAGTAGAATACTCAAGAGTTTTTACTCACAAAACTTTTAAGCTGAGTCTTGAGAAGGTCAAACTGTTTCTAAAACAAGCTCAAGAATATTTCTAGGAATATAAAAATATTCAACATCCAGCAAGGTAAATATCACAATATCTGGATCTCAGTCAAATATAACCAGGTGTGCAAAAAAGGGAAATGCAATTCATAATGAGTAAGTCAATTCATTAATGCAAACAGATCAAGAAATGATAGAATTAGTAGAAAAGAATGTTATAATGTTATTATATCTATAATCCATGTGTTAAAGAAGTAGAGGAAATATTAAACATGTTAAGTAGAGATACAGATTTATGACCCAGTGATTCTACTTACGGGAATTCATTTGAAGAAATTCGAAACACTAATTTGAAAGAATATATGCACCACTGTGTTCATTGCAGTGTTATTTACAATAGCCAAGATCTGGAAGCAACCCAAGTTGCATCAGTAGATGAGTGGATAAAAAAGCTGTAGTACATGCACACAATAGAATACTACTTGGTGATAAAAAAAGAAGGAAATCTTACCCTTTTAACAGCATGGATGGACCCGGAGAGCATTATGCTAAGTGAAATAAGCCACTCAAAGAACAAGTACGATATGATTTCACTCATATGTGGAATCTAATGAATAAAATGAACTAATAAGTGAAATAGATAGGAAGCAGGCTGACAGCTGGCAGCAGTTGAAGGTCTTGGGGAAATGGAGGTATAGAGCAAAGGAGGAAGAAAAGAGAGAGAAAACTCATAGACATGGACAACAGTGTGGTAAATGCCATGAAGAAGGGGGTAGACGTAGGTGGAGGAGGATATGCGTGGATAAATGCGAGGACAAATGGTGAAGGACAGAGACTTGACTTTTGGTTGTAAATGCATAATACAGTGCACAGATGACGTGTTGTAGAATTGTGCACCTGAAACCTGTGTAATTTTGTTAACCAGTATCACCACAATAAATTCAATAAAAAGGGGGAAAAGAGATATAGAATTTCCCAAAGAAAATTCTAAGTAAAAAGAAAAAATTATATAATGCCTGAGGTGAAAAACACACTGAGAAGGATACAATGATCCTTCACCTATCATGGGAGTTACATTCCAGAGACCCCCCCCCCCCAACACACAATAGGTGAAAATCCACGAAGTAGTGGCATTATATTTATTTTATTATTTCTATATATTTAAGGCTTTATAAAGCCTCCCCACACTCCTATAAACCTTTCCCACTCTCATATTAACCTTTTCTAACCATCATAAGGCTTGAAATAAATTAAAACTTTTACAAAAATTTCACAAAAACACAACACTGCAGAGCAACACTATGCACAGCAATCAGACAACAATGTGAAGTGGACAAGGAGAGGTGCTGAATGTATGGGCACAGTGCAGGAGAGCAAACAGACTGATGCTACTGAGCCAATCAGCGCCCAGGATACAGAACACAGTGCTGTGGTTTTTCGCCTTCCATTCCATCAGCCAATAGTGTGCCGTGTACAATCTCACGTTGGCAAACTTACGCAAGCAGTAGTGGCATACTGCACTTCCATTGTGTACAGTATGGTATTCATCTGCTGATGAATTACATACTGTATTTTATATCAATTTAATATTATTTTAATATGCTTGAATTAACATTTTTATTTTTTATATTATTTTAAATTTTTAGGCAAAAATAATTAAAATCATAGGTATTATATAAATACATATATACCGCAAAATCCCGCAATATAGCAAAATCTCCACAATACAGAATTAGATATATATTTTTTTAAAAATCCACGATACAGTGAAGTGGCAATAAGTGAACCATGATATAGTGAAGGACAACTGTAAACAGTCGATAAGACACTGAATAAGAAAAGATGTAGTGCCCTGGCTCATGTAGCTCAGTGGATTGAGCACGGGCTGCAAAGCAAAGGGTCGTGGTTCGATTCCCAGTCAGGACACATGCCTGGGTTGTGGGCCAGGTTCTGAATAGGGGGGCGTGTGAGAGGCAACCATACATTGATGTTTCTCTTTCTCTTTCTCCCTCCCTTGCCCTCTCTAAAAATAAATAAATAAAATCTTTAAAGAAAAAAAAAGACATAGCAATGAAAACTGTCTGAAATTATGAAACACAGGAAAAATACTGGCAATGAATAAATAGAGCATGAGAGCTATGGAAGACAACTTCAGGTGTCTATTGAAGTCCTATGGGCATGAGCACAGAAAAAATATCTGAAAAATGACAAAGATTTTCAAGATTTCATAAAAACTGTGAACCTATAGATCCAAGCAATTCAATCATGTCAAGTATAAGAAGCATGATGAAAATTATACCAACACTGATTATAATCAACTGACTTAAAACCAATGATAAAAAAGTCATTTTAAAAAATTAAATTTATATTGCAGCACACAACAGTGTCATTACTATCTACCTAAAGACTTCAGACATTTTATATATATGATATAAAGTCTGTAAACATCCCTTTTTATAGCAAATATTATGTTAGAAATTTGGGGGATGGAGAAATATAAACATGAATACATTATGGTCAGTTTATCACTAACCCATTGATTTTGGCCATTTATATGAAAAAAACCATTGTGGGAACCCCATAACTCCAAAACTCTCTTTTGTTTTAAGATTAGAGAGTTTTTGATACCAGTTCTATATAAATCTGTACTGAATCCTGTTGGTGTTCGGTGGTGATTGTTTTGTGGGTTGAGGTTTTATTTTTCTTTACTGGTTTGTTGATTTTAAGGGGAAAAAAAAGGAGTAACATAGATTTTTATTTTACAAAAATAGAATCAAAATGAACAAAAACTGAGAGTCATTGGTGAATTTAGAGAAAAAACATTTAAGTAGCAAAAAGACAGGAATTCACAAGATGACTGACAAGCTGAGTTCTGACCAAATACTAGGAAGTGGTTTTAGATAACCAATTCACTATTAAAGCTGCATAAATATGTCTGACAGTATGTGGTTAAATGGGGAAAGGAACAGGATACAGCTAATGTGAAAACCATAGTAATTTAATGCATTCTGTATGGCAAGTCCCTTTTGAACATTATAATATGGAATTCTTAATATAACTGTGTCATATGTGAGTTATTAGCTATTAGTCCTGTTATAGAAGTAAAAACTGAGGTTTTAAGAAACTGCCATATATGCTACACAGAATACAAAGTAACACCAAATATAAACCCCCAAAAAAGGCTATGACCATTTTCCCAATGATAAGTTCTAAAAATCATAAGTGTGGTTCATTTCCATTCTTTAAGCCTCATTCTTCAAACTCAAGTCCTCAGAGTGTCTCTCTAACAAGCCTATATTTACTGGTTCCTCCTCAACACCCTGAGGAATTTTTTATCAGAGTTCTCAATAATTTAGAGTTATTTCTGTATATGTTTACTTGTTTATTGTCTCAGTAAGCTTAAGCCTCATGAAGAACAATACAACGCATTCTTCATTTATCACTCACCACAGTATACCAGCACTGCTACCACTAATAATAGTAACAACAACAATTACAATATTATAGGACTAGACTTAGTACTACATATTACTTCAGTATTTACATAGTCCAGAGATATAGAGGATGGAATAGAAGACTTTCTATTTTTATCATTTTGATAAAAACAATAATAAAATAAGAAAGTCAAAATATATTTAATGTAGTAAGAAGAGCAATACATTTTAAATTTAAAAAACTGAATTACCATTCAAGTATGTCCTTTAATACCCTTTCTATCAGATGTAGACTATTTCAATAAAACTAACAATTTGCATTAGAAGTTTCCATTTTAAATGCTCCAAGCCAGAAAAGAATGGCAACAAATATTCCGAGTAATGAGAACCAGAGGCCTGCAACCAAAACTATTGTACCCAGCGAGGCTCTCAATCAAGATAGGAGGCCAAATAAGGAGCTTCCCAGACAAGAGAGTCTAAAAGAATACACTTCCACCAAACCAGCTCTGCAAGAGATGCTAAAGGGTTTGCTTTAAGGAAAGGAAGGAAAAGAGAGAGAGAGAGAGGAACACAGGTACAAAAAAATGACAATAAATAAGTACCTATCAATAATAACCTTAAACATCAATGGATTGAATGCCCCAATCAAAAGACATAGAATAGGTGAATGGATAAGAAAACATCACCCACACATATGCTGCCTACAAGAGACCCACCTCAGGAAAAGAGACCTACACAGACTGAAAGTGAAGGGCTGGAAACAAGTTTTCCAAGCAAACAAACAGGAAAAAATAGACTTAAAAAAAAGGGCCATAAAGAGAGATCCAGAAGGACACTTCATAATACTCAAGGGAAGAATCCACCAAGAAGACATAAACATTGTAAATGTATATGCACCCAACATAGGAGCACCCAAATACATAAAGAAAATCTTGGAGGATTTCAAGAAAGATATTGACAGCAACACAATTATACTACGGGATTTTAACAGCCTACTATCAAAAATGGACAGATCTTCCAAACAAAACATAAAGATAAAATAATAAAAGATATTGTGGCATTGAACAATGCCCTAGATGAAGTGGACTTAACTGATAAATATAGAGCCTTTCACCTCAAAGAAGCTAGATACACATTCTTTTCAAATGCGCATGGAACATTTTCAAAGATAGACCTCATGATAGGACATAAAAAAAGCCTCAACAAATTCAAGAAAATTAAAATCATATCAAGTATTTTCTCTGATCACAAGGGACTGAAATTAGAAACCAATCCCAAGGGAAAAAACCCAAAACACTCAAAATCATGGAAATTGAATAGCATGCTATTAAACAACCAATGGGTCAAGAATGAGATTAGGGAAGAAATCAAAAAGTTCCTTGAAACAAATGAAAATGAACTGACAACAATTTAAAACTTATGGGACACAGCAAAGGCAGTCCTGAGAGGGAAGTTCATAGCAATACAGACCTACCTAAAAAAAAAAATAGAAACAATTCACACAAACAACCTAACACTATGCCTACAAGAACTCGAGGAACAACAACAAAGACAACTCAGAGCAAGTAGAATGAAGTAAATAAACAAGATCAGAGCAGAATTAAATGGCATAGAGACTAAAAGGACAATTCTAAGGATCAATGAATCCAGGAGCTGGTTCCTTGAAAAGATAAACAAAATTGACAAGACTTTAAGCAGGCTTATCAAGAAAAAAAGAGACAGGACCCAAATAAACACAATCAGACATGAAAGAGGAGATATTACAACTGATGCCACAGAAATGCAAAGGATTATAAAACACTACTAAGAAGAACTGTATGCCAAGAAATATGAAAACCTAGGTGAAATGGACAAATTTCTAGAAAAATATAATCTCCCAAAACTGAATCAAATAGAAGCAAAATGCCTGAACAGACCAATAACAGCTGATGAAATTGAATCAGTAATCAAAAAACTCCCAACACACAAAAGCCCTGGACTGGGTGGTTTCACAGGAGAATTTAACAGTGCATTTAGGGAAGAGCTAACCTCTATCCTTCACACACTATTCTAAAAAATCCAAGAAGACAGAAGACTTCCAAACTCTTTTTATGAAGCTAGCATCATCCTAATCCCCAAACCAGATAAAGACACAAAAAAGAAGGAAAACTGCAGGCCAATATTGCTAATGAACATAGATGCTAAAATCCTCAACAAAATATTGGCAAACCACATCCAGCAATACATTTAAAAGATCATACACTATGACCAAGTGGGATTCATCCCAGGGATGCAAGGATGGTACAATATTCGCAAAACAATAAATGTAATACATCACATAAACAAAAGGAAAGACAAAAATCACATGATCATATCAATAGATGCAGAAAAAGCACCCATTTATGATAAAAACACTCAGCAAAGTGGAGTATACCTAATAGGGAGAATACCTGAACATAATAGAGGCCATATATGAGAAATCTATAGCCAACATCATACTCAATGGGCAAAATATAAAAGCTTTCCCACTAAGATCAGGAACAAGACAAGTTCACCACCTCTATTCAACATAGTACTGGAAGTTTCAGGCTCAGCAATCAGACAAGAAAAGGAAATAAAAGGCATCCAAATTGGAAAGGAGAAAACAAAACT
Organism: Micronycteris hirsuta; assembly: GCA_004026765.1. Classification (NCBI taxonomy): domain Eukaryota; kingdom Metazoa; phylum Chordata; class Mammalia; order Chiroptera; family Phyllostomidae; genus Micronycteris; species Micronycteris hirsuta. Next base: position 23,647 of record PVJI01010329.1, on the reverse strand, counting down.
GTCATTGTTTGCAGATGACATGATAGTGTACACAGGAAATTCTAGAGACTCTGCAAAAAAAGCTACTCAATCTAATTAACAAATTTGGCAAAACAGTGAGATACAAAGTCAATATCCAGAAATCAAAGGTGTTTTTGTATATCAACAATGAAACATCAGAAGCAGAAATCAGGAAAAAATCCCATTTGATATAGCAACAAAAAAAATAAAATACCTGGGAATAAACCTAACCAAGGAAGTAAAAGACGTGTACTCAGAAAACTACACAACACTGAATAAAGAAATCATGGAAGACACAAACAAATGGAAACATATACTGTGCTCATGGATCAGAAGAATAAACATCATCAAAATGTCCATACTACCCAAAGCAATTTATAGATCCAATACAATCCCTACCAAAATACCAACGACATATTTCACAGATATAGAACAAACACTTCAAAAGTTTATATGGAACCATAAAAAACCCTGAATATCAGCTGCAATTTTGAGAAAGAAGAACAAAGTAGGAGGGATTACAATACCTGATATCAAACTGTATTACAAGGCCACTGTAATCAAAACAGCCTGGTACTGGCATAAAAACAGAGAGATAGACCAATGGAACAGAATAGAGAGCCCAGAAATAAACCCAAGTCACTACGGGCAACTAATCTTTGACAAAGGGGGCAGAAGCATAAAATGGAGTAAAAATAGCCTCTTCGACAAATGGTGTTGGGAAATCTGGACAGCTACATGCAAAAAAATGAAGGTCAAGCACCAACTTACACCATACACAAAAATAAATTCAAGGTGGATAAAAGACTTAAATATAAGTTGTGACACCATAAAAGTCCTAGAGGAAAACATCAGTAGAAAAATCTGAGACATTCCACTCATCAACATCTTCACTGATATGTCCCCCAGAGCTTGGGACGTAAAGGAAAGAAAAAACAAATGGGACCTCATAAAAATAAAAAGCTTCTGCATGGCTAAAGAAAACAGTATTAAAATAAAAAGAGAACCAACCGTATGGGAAAACATACCTGCCAATGGTAAATTGGACAAGGGTTTGATCTCCAAAATATATAAAGAACTCATACAACTCCACTCAAGGAAGACAAAACCCCAATTAAAAAATGGGCAAAAGACTTGAACAGATACTTCTCCAAGGAGGACATACAGAGGACCCAGAGACATATGAAAAGATGCTCAGCATCGCGAGCCATCAGAGAGATGCTAATTAAAACCACAATGAGATACCACCTCACACCAGTCAGAATGGCCATCATAAACAAAGCAACAAACAAGTGTAGGAGAGAATGTGAAGAAAAGGGAACCCGAGTGCACTGTTGGTGGGAATGCAGACTGGTGCAGCCACTGTGGAAAACAGTATGGAATTTTCTCAGAAAGCTAAAAATGGATCTGCCTTTTGACCCAGCAATTTCAATGCTAGGATTATATCCTAAGACCCCTGAAACACCAACCAAAAAGAATCTATGCACCCCAATGTTCATAGCAGCACAATTTACAGCAGCCAAGTGATGGAAGCAAGGAAGCAACCTAAGTGCCCATCAGTAACTGAATGGATCAAAAAACTATGGTACATTTACACAATGGAATTCTATGCAGCAGAAAGGAAGGAGCTTATACCCTTTGCAACAGCATGGATGGAACTGGAGAGCATTATGCTAAGTGAAATAAGCCAGGCAGTGAGGGACAAATACCATATGATCTCACCTTTAACTGGAACATAATCAACAAAAGAAAAAAGCAAGCAAAACATCACCAGAGACATTGAAATTAAGAACAGTCTAACAATAGCCAGAGGGGAGGGGGGAGGGGACTATGGGGAGAAGGGTTTTCAGGAACCACTATAGAGGACATGTGGACAGAACCAAGGGGGAGGGTGGAAGCAGGGGAGGGAGATGGGTTTGGAGGGGGTGGGGGAGGGGAGGGGAGAGGATGCAGAAAACTGTAATTGAACAACAATAAAGTAATTAAAATAAAAAAAACATGTTTCCATTTTTATATGTGAAACTCTGTTTCTAGTTCAAGGAAATCTTACTGGCTAAGCAATGTTGCCTAAAGGAGATGTAACTAAACCTCCACTTTATGTTTTCTAAGAAGTCTATGCAGAGTTTTGAAAGCAATTAAAATTTTTGTGGCTTTTGGATATTTGATACCATCATGTCAAGAATTTCCTCACCCTTATTTTTCTCATTCTCCCATTCCAATATTCATTCAGGTCACTAACTGACTTATGGTTTCATTTAATGAAGTACAGAGCTCCATAAGTATTTAACATAAAGCACATGGTAATGCACACACCCAGAAGCAATTAAATCAGTGAGCAATTCAGAATGCACTTCATTCCCTACACCTTGAAATTCCAAAAATGTCAATCAACCATACTCATCTAAGACAACCTTGGACTGAGTGCCTGGAATGAGACACTTTTAGAAAAGCAATCACAGAAGAGTTTCTTTAAGTAACAGGTTTGTGAAAAGAGAATGAACAGCAGTATAAATAGTTTTTCTCTTTCTAATGCAAAATAAATTAGGATATTAACCCTAATTTTTTAAAAAATGAACTAAACTTAGTAAATTATTTCTTCAGTTCCACCAAAAGCCATTACTGCTCTGTGCTTTAAGTGATAGTCTCTTAGCCCAAATAAATTTTATTCCTTAACACCTACTTACTTCTGATAAAAGGGAACAGATGGGAAAATATAGTGACTTTTATCCCCCAACCCTGGTTTTAAATCTTTGCTGTCTTGTAAATTTAAGTTAATTTTTATTTATGGGATTTTTGTGGGATTAAGTCAAATTAAGACCACCAGGTGTTACAGGCCCAAAATTCATTTGCCCAATGCTTCAAAATAAAGGCCAATATTCAACAGATCAGAGTTTGGGACAATGAAAGGTTTATTGATTGAGAAGGCCTAGTTCAAGAAGATGGAAGAAATAATTCTCACATCCCTCTAGCATGCAGCCACCTTTTATTATTAAGGGAGGGGAGGAAGGGCAAGGCAAGGGATGGGTCCTGTCAGTAGACAGGTTGGTGATAAAAGGAATTCAAGGAAGAGTGTAAAATTTCTTAATTCTTTTGTTCTTCCTGGTCTGTTGACTCGCTGTCTCAATCCAGTTATGGAGACTCCTATGAATCTTTGAAAAATAGTCATTACTTTGTGCATAACTCCCCACCTCTTTGCTGACAAGGGGGTGCTCAAGCCTCAAGCAGAATTGCCCTAGTTAATTAGCATATCTATAGCAGGAACTATTAGCCTGAAGGCCATCAGAGAGAGGAGGCATTTTACTCTGTTACACAGGGATATATGGGATCTTATCAAGGCCCACTATCTTATTGCCTACATCACTCTATTAAATTCCTGGCTGCTCTATACTTTTGTTGCTTACCTTAAATCAGTAACTCAACTAAGGCCATCTGAGATGTTAGCCTTCCCTGTTTGCCACCAAGACCTCTTTCTGTTAAACGAAGCATGTAAGTATGGGGTTTCTCTTACTTCCCACCGAAACAAGTTAACTCCTCTGTCAGAGAAGCTACCAGTACTCACTACTTGCCTTTTGTCTGTCCTGGAAGAATCTCCATGAATAATGATTTGGAAGGAGGTGGTAAGACAGGGTGTGTGGAGTGGTGAAACAGCTGCAATCAATAAAAGCTACAGAAACTGTCAAAAGGTAGTAAGGCCACACACCCCCAACACACACACCAGATTTATGGCTTAAACTGTCAGAGACCCACTTGATCAAACATGGCAACTAATTTCACCTAAAGGTAACTGCTAGCCTAATTATATGCTCATCATAATACCTTAGCATGCTAAACCACACACCTGAGCTGCCATGATTGGAAACAGAAAGCCCATATAAGTACGTAAAATGGTCCATGGAGGTCCTCTGAAAAATCTCTATACCCCTTTCAGGAAGATCCTAAATGTTCCTCCCCCTTATTGAATATCTTACCCACCAATTAAATGAAGTTCAATAAAGGAAGCAAATTCTGCTAAATGGAGGCTGCTGTCCACGGATAGACCATTTTCAGTCTCACAGCTTCACTATTAAAGTCACTATGACTTTAAATTCTATTCTGGCTTGAGTTTGAATTCCTTCCTTTATGAAACCAAGAACCCACCCCTGGGTTGCAGACCCCTGGGTCCCTGGACCCCTGGAACACCTGCATCAATGGGAAAGAAAATGTAGCAGCCCCTGGCTATTAATAAATGTTACAAAGTCCCATTGTTCTTACCAAATGTTCAATAGTTTTCCCTTGAATAAAGCTTCTCAATTGTTGTATGCCTTTGGCCATTTTCCAGAGCCCTGCAACGTTGGCTTTTAACAATTTTGTCAATTTTTATTTTTTATTTTTGGAAAAAAATTTCCATGTATAGTTTTAAGCCACTGAGATAGAGGATTATTTGTTACCTACTCTGTCCTGACTGACATAATAGTTCTCTCTCCGTCTCTCTCTCTCTCCCCCCACCCAGCCAGACACCCCCTGAATCAGTCATACATATTTAAAATATTCAAAATTTAATCCCTACTTCCAGTTTCACCTCCAACATATAAAGAGCTTTGGAGATCATTACTCCCTTTCTCAGAACAAGAAAAAAAATGAGTGCACTAAAATTAATGAATTTTATTAGACCCATCATAAAAATGAGATCATGGGGCATACCATCACCCCAACATCTGGAGAGACAAATGAATACAGAAAATCACAGTTCTTTTTGTATTAAATCAAAAAGCGAGGCTGCATATTTTTCACTGTTCACAGGACTGGGTTTAGCCAACATGTCGAAATGCATAAAATTGTTTGCCTTCATTTGAGCTTGCCATAAGTTCAGTTTCATTTGGAACGCTGTTATGGTTTGAAACATAGTATTGATGACTTGGTTCATCTTGAAGATGCATGTTTAGCTAATTTAAACAAATGGTTAAATCCACTAAAAATGCTAAATCTGTAAGCCAGTTTTCATCATCAAGTTCCAGCACAAATTTATTTTTTGATACCATAAGTGACTTGATAACGTCATAATTCATAAAATGTTCCCGACATTTGGCCTCAACTTAGCCATCTTTTCTGAAAAGTAAATGATGTTGCCATAGTCAGTGTCAATACTTTTAAGGAATTCCTGGCATTGGCAATGATTCGATCCCTTGGCTGTTATGAAATTCACAGTCTTGGTGATGATTTGCATGGCATTAACCATTTTTAAAGCTTTTGTGCATAAATTTTCTTGATGTACTATACAAAGATCAGCAAACATGAGTTTGGTGGCAATTGCATCATCTTCTATTAATTTTATGAGTCCCTCTCTTTCACCTACCATCACCAGGCACCATTAGTAACTATACCAGATATGTTTACAATGGACAAAGAAAATGGTTTTAACATATTTTTTACTACTTCATATAAATCTCTTGATTTAGTTGTGTATCTTAAGCACTAAAGAAGCCATTCTTTCAGTTACATTACATTCATCAGCAATACCTCTAATAAAAATGGCAAGTTGAGCCGTATCTGTAGCATCAGTGCTATCATCTATCACCAAAGCATAAAATTTAAAATAAGCATCTTTACTCTCCAAACTTCTTTTGACAGATTTTCCAATTTCTTCAATTCACCTGACTATAGTATGGTCAGACAAACTGATTTTAGAAATATACCCCCCCTCTTTTTAGGGCAATTTATATCTGCCACACTTTCTATACATTGCTTAGTAAACTCACCATCAGTAAATAGTTTTGATTTTTTGCTATTAAATATGCTATCACATAACTAGCTTTTACAGTGGAAACTTCCCATGTTGTAACTTTTTGAAAAAAATCTTAAGACATATTTTTTTCAGTTCTGCTCTTTTGTCCTTACAACAGAACCCTTCATACGCATTGAATTTGGCAGCCATGTTTTTGCATATAACGTCTTTTCAAATCATAGTCTTTGAAAACTTGCACAAATTCCCTACAAATTAAGCAGAGTGCCTTACTATTTGCCTCAACAAAAAAGTAATCATCTGTCCACTTTTCACTGAACAATCTTCCTTCATCTGTAATTTTTCTTTTGGGGGGTTCTTTTTTCTATTGAGACATTCTTTTGGTATAAAAAATAAAAATCATAATAGATAAAGGACTTTATTTACTATTATTATGAAAATTAATTGAGAGGACAATAGAAAGCAAGGTTTGGGCCCTTCCACAGCCCTCTTGGCTGCCAGTGCAGGGTGAGGCAGAAGGCCTATTGTAAAGCATAGTGGGTGATGTGTGAGGTGCCGCAGAGGTGTGGAAGTACTTTTAATAATCAAATAGAATGCTTACCTGACTTCTAAATAACATTAAGCACCTAGTGTTGCAATAGTAGGTTGAAATAGTGTTGATAATTGCTGCCTCACTAAGTCACCATGAGTTAGATGATGTCAGTTCTACTGTCTGCACTTCAAAGATAACACACTTGGAAGCTGCACATCACCATAACACTGAAGCCACAGATGTGTACAAATAGCGAGAGCAAATATATGTTGATTTAGGTGACATTGTGACATATAATAAAAATTCTCATAATGTTTTAAGTAAATTTACAATATTGTGTTTGCCTGCATTTATAGTCATCTTGGGTCTCATGTGGCCTGCGGACCATGGGTTGGACACCCCTGGCTTAAACCTAACTTGGTTGATTCTCTGTTAAAACAAAGAAATAGACATTCTTCAGAAAATTTTAATAGGATAGATCTCAAAACTTAACATCCAAAATCTCCATTATACATAAAAAAATAACCAACATACCAACAACCAAGAAAGTCTGAACAACTCTCAAAGCAAAGACAATCCATAAAAGTCAAACTTTAAATGTCCCAAATGTTGGAATTACCAGATAAGGACTTTAAAGCAGCTATTGTAATCATGTTCTTGAAATAAGTAAGAAGATTGAAAAATCAAAGAAATATAAAGTGTGATACAGGACCATACGGAAATATCAGAACTGAAAAATTTATAAATTCACTGATGGGTTTAATAGGAGAAATTAATGCAGACAGAACATTTGAAGAATAAATGGCTGAAAATTTCTCAAATTTGGTAAGGGTACAAAAGCCAAAAAGTGTAAGTTGATGGAAAACCATGCTTAGGTACATAACAGTCAAATTCCTGAAAATCAAAAATAAACAATCTTGAAAGCAGTCAGAGAAAAATTATATATATAATAATTATATATATATTATATATATATATAATTTCAAGTGACTGTACATTCTCATCAGAAAACAGAAGCCAGGATATATCTTTAAATAGTTTAAAATAAAAAAAAAGAAAATCTTTAGCCTGGGATTCTACACCCAGAAAAAGTATTTTTCAAGAATCAAGGTGAAAGAAAGACATTTATTTATAAAAATTTAAATGAAAAATATTCACTGCCAGGAGACCATCCCTAAATAAAATGCTAAAAAAAAAATTTCCCAGTAAAGCAAAATTACATCAGAAAGAAACTTGGAAATTAGGGCATGAAGAAAGAGCAATAGAAAAGGTAAATATTTAGATACATATAATAGATATTTTCTTATCTTAAGTTCTTTAAAATGTGTCTATTGAAACCAAAAATTGTCAGATTGTGTATAGAACTTACATTTTTTGGAGATATATGCACACAGGGTATGGCAAAAGTAGGTTCACAGTTGTGTTCTCACACACCAAGTTTAGCACCAAGGTCATTCTGTATTATTATTTATTAATTGGTGTATTATTTTACATACAAACAACTTTAAATCTACTTTTTCCCCATCCTATATAACAACTCTCACATAAAGCAGGAGTGTAAAGAGACTCACAATGTTATAAGAATGTGACGAAATGGAGGTCCCATGTCTGCTGCAACAAAAGCAGAACAAAACTCATGAAACAGATGCCAGTGAGAGCAGAAGTGGTTTATTTCAAAGGGGGAACTCTCGTTCAAAAGCCCATCTTGCCATCTTTGGTCAAACCAGTGGTTATGATGGAGATTGGTGAGAATTTAGGAAGGGAAAACTTCCCAGGGGAGTTCAGGCCTGCAGAGCTAGTGAAAGGGAGCAGGGAGTATAGTGTAAATAGCCTCGGGGACAACTTCAAGCATTCCAACATTCCCATCACAGGGATGCCAGAAGGAGAGGAGAAAGAGCAAGAAATTGGAAATCTATTTGAAAGAATAATTAAAGAAACCTTCCCTAATTTGGTGAAGGAAATAGCAAGTCCAGGAAACACAGAAAATTTTAAACAAGATGGATGCAAAGAGGGCCATAGGTTACTTCTTAAAAAACTCATAGAATTAATAAATGATTTTAGTAAGGTGACAGAATACAAGAAGATACAAAACAATTGTATTTCTTTATACTTGAATAAATAATTACAAATTGAAATTAAAAAGTAAGTACCATTTTAAAAGCATCAGAAAATGAAATATCTAGGCATAACAATTATAACAATAACAATATAACAATATATGTATCATATCTTTATACTGAAAACTGCTAAACACTGATAAAGTGACTCAGAAATGACCAAAATAAATGAAGTGATAGACTATGTTCATGGGTTGAAAGACTCAGTATAAGCAAGTTTCCTAATTTTCCCAAATGGACCTACAAATTTATAGCAATCCCAATAAATATTTTAGCAGGATTTCTTGTGGATATCAAGTTTATTCAAAAATTTACGTAGAAAAACTTAAAAGCTAGTCTAACAAGAGTGTTTTTCAAAACAAAAGATCAAGCTGAAGTACACATTTCAAGTCTTAGTATAAAGCTTTAGTAAACAAGGTAATGAAGTAGAGATTTCAGAAATAGATAATATGCTGTACACATTATAAACAGTTGGCATTTGCAAAGGTGTAAAGGTAGGTAAATGGAGAAAGAATATTTTCAACAAATGGTGTTAAAATAATTGGACATCATGTGCAAAAATATGACTATCTTTCTATTATCTTACTCTTTATATAAAAATTGGCTCAGAATGGATTTTAGATCCATAGTTTAATATTTCAATATAAGGTATTAAACTATTAAAATTTAGAAGAAAATATGAGAAAATCTTTTTAGTTTTAATTTAGGAAAAAATTTCTTATATTTGATAACTAAAAATCAACCAGTAAAGATAAAATTTATCATTGTATTTTATCAAAATTAATGATACTGTTAAAAGATGAATAGATAAAACATATGAAAATTTTTTTTATAAATCTCATATCTAACAAGGGCATTGGATCTAGAATATATAAATATATCTTAAAACTCAATAATAAAATTAATTATCCATTTAAAAAATTTTAGTAGGCACTTTACCAAATAAAATATATGGATGATAACTACATTAAAAGGCGTAGTCATTAGATATTAGGAGATGCAAATTAAAAGTATAATAAGATCGATGAGATATGACTATAAAGTTTTTAGAATAGCTACTTAAAAGAAAAGTGACAATATCAAGGGCTGATAAGGATGCAGAGTAATTCAAAGTTTCGTACATTACTGGGAATACAAAATGGAACAGACACTATGGAAATATTTCCGCAGCTTATTATAGAGTTACTCTTATAGTTACCATTTGACATCAGTTCTACCCCTAGATTTTTGTCCTAGAGAAATAGAAACTGATGTTCAGCAAAATCTGTATGTGAATATTTATAGCAGCTTTATCAAATATTGGCCAAAAACTGAAGACATTCCAAGTTTCCCTTAGTTGGGAAATGGATAAATAAGCTACAATATAACTATCATATGGAGTACTTTTGACCAATAAGAAGAAACAAACTATTGGAACATTAAAAAGCGTAGATCTAGACCCGGCTGGTGTAGCTCAGTGGATTGAGCGCGGGCTGGGAACCAGAGAGTCCCGGTTCAATTCCCAGTCGGGGCACATGCCTGGGTTGCGGGCCAGGTCCCCAGTGGGGACCATGTGAGAGGCAACCATACATTGCTCTTTCTCTCTTCCTTCTCCTCTCTCTGAAAATAAATAAATAAATCTTTAAAAAAAAAATAAATAAATAAAAAGCATAGATCTAAAATGTATACTAAGTAAAGAAGTGAGACTAAATACTGTGTGATTCCATTCACATAATAATCAGAAAAAGGCAGAAGTACAGGACTGGAGAATAAATCATTAGTTACCAGCGGTTAAAGAGGTAGGTGAAAGTTTGACTAAAAAGGGCACAGTGTATTGAATTTGAGAGACAGTGTGATATATTCTGTATAGCATGTTGATTGTGGAGGTGATATACTACTCAATGCATTTATCAAACTCACAGAACCGTACACCAAAAATGTGAACTTTACTATATGTAAATTACTTTTATTAAAACAATAACAGCAAAGATAATTACCTAAAACAATAAAAGAACAAAACAAGCATAATATAATGCATTTTGTGTTTAAAACATGTAAACTTAAACTGTATGACAATAGTATAACAGATGAGAGTAATTAGAAATTGCTACTGTAAAAAGTTTACACTATATAAGAAATGGCATTGTATTACTATATTATTTGAAGGTAGATTGTGTTAAAGTTAAAATATATATAAAAAGAGGCATAACTAATAAGCTAATAGTGGAAATGAAATTATAAAAACCTACTCATTTAATCCAAAACAAAGCAGAGAAGAACAGGCATAAAGATCAGATGTGACAAATGAAAAATAACTAGCAGGATAGTATTTAAATGGAAATATTTTAAACACTTTAATTAAAAGGTAGATTTTGTCAGAGTGAATGGAAAAGCAAAAACAATTGTATGTTATGTACAAAATCCACTTTTAAAGACATAATAGGTTAAAAGCAAAATTTAAATGTTCTCATTAAAGGATATTAGGAAATTAAACAAAACACACTCTGGAAGAAAATATTCATCATATATATTGGTAATTTATCTGACAAAGAAATTGTGTCCAGAATGTATTTAAAATGCCTACAATTCAATTTTTTAAGTTAAATAATTCAAAAATACAAATGGGCAAAAATCCTTAGACAGACACACCTCAATGATATGAATAATCGAAGAGCCTAAGAAAATTGAAAGCACACACACACACACACACACGCAAAAACCTACACCCTCATGAGAATGGCTAAAAAACAAACAAACAAACAAAAAAAACCAAGGATAATACTAAGTGTCTGGAAGGATGTGGAAAAAATTGAATTCTCCCACATGCCTGGTGGGAATTAAAATAATAACCTATGTCTACATATCTAACTTTTTTGTTATTTCAGTCAGGCTAATTCCCCATAAAATTAAAAATGAGAGTCTTCCTATGGTGTTTTCTAAAATTCCAACTGTATATTGTCATTTCTTCTTTTTTGTTCCTATGATTAAAAATTTATGCATCCTGTCTTTTACATTTGCTCAGCTTTGTCAAAAGTGCAACTCTATTTGCATTTCACTAATTTCTGCTTTTGTCATTAGTGTTTCTGTCCTCTTACTATATATTTTTAGATTTAGTCTTTAAGGAGACAAATAGCTGCAGATATAATACTCAGGCACTGTGAAAAAGTAAAATATTTAAAAGATAAAGTAAAACATTCTTTTGCTTTATAGTATGTTAATTTTAGTGATTCAAGAAGCCAGAACTTTATAGGAATAAGAGAAATCCAGAAAAGATTTATCTCCCATTCACACATTTTAAGGTTATAAATTTCCCTCTATTGTCTAATGTAACTGTATTTCACAAACATTGCCTTGGAATTTACATTCTTTTCTAAATATTTTCTAATTTCTATTTTGATCTCTCTTTCTCTCTTTCCCTCTCTCTCTCTCTCTCTCCTGCTCTACCTCCCCCTCTTCCTCTTCCCTCCTTCCCTTCCTTGCTTCTTGCTTCCTTTCTTTCTCTTCCCTTTTTTGTTCCTGGAATTATTTTTGTGTGCTCTTAGTTTCCAAACATTTTGAGTGGGGATACAGATTTCTTTGGCTATCCATTTTTATTTTTTACTTCAAATTGTATTGCATGTATTCGAAGAACTTAATCAGAAGCTGTTATCAGTTTTTATTTGTGTTTGTTGAGTCTAGTCTAGCTTGTGGTGTTGTGTTCCTCATGGATTATATTTTTATTGTTGTAAAATATACATAACATAAAGCTTGCCATTTTAAGCATTTTTAAGTGTATAACTCAGTAGCATTACTAATGTTTGATATTCTCTAATTGTTATTTTCAAGCTTATTACATGTCTGCTAAGTCAACATTATTAATTGTGTTGTTCAAATCTTCCATATACTTATTAACTTTTTGCTGTTTTTATACCCATCATTGAGAGATATAAATTTTATTATTGTACTTTCATAATTTTTCCTTGCAGTTTTATGGGTTTTCCACCACATACTTTGACACTATATTGTAAACACCACAATTGTCTATCCTCCCAGCAAATCATTCATCTTATCATTATATAATTATCCTAATTAACACATTACACTTTGTCTTAAATTTTATTTTATTTTATAATGTTATTACCAGAATCAAATGGAGTGGCCTAAGAAAATGGCACTTCTAGTAGACGGGACATGATCAGATTTATTTTCTTTTCAGTGGCTGGCTGTGTGAAAATAGCTATAAACCTCATGGGTGAAGAGGGAATTCTATGGGATGAAAAACAAAGGCAAGTTTTTATTTGATTCAGACCTCTGTGGGATCATTCTGTTTTCCCTTCCCTGTGGTCAGCTGACTTTCCTCTAAAGATATGCAATATGCTGCTACTCCATGTGGCTCTGAGTGAACCTCTTTGTAGTAAACTGGGGGATTGGCAATTTACAGTACCTGGCATTTTTTCTTCCCTTTCATATCTGTGTTATTTTCAGCCTCAGGGAAGTTTTATATACAATGTGTTCTCTCAGTCATTACTCTCTCAAGATCTAAACTCCTAAATTTGTTTCTTGGCTATAAAGTTTGGGAGTGGAAGCCATGATCCTTTTGATGGCACATTTATTTTTAAAGCAGTTCAATATTAACTGAAATGTGCCCACTCAGTATTCCCAGGAGGCATGGAAAGCTCTGCTATTAATATTTATTTTGGTTAAGTTAGAATGAAAATAAAATTGAATGGTAAGCAATAGATCTTGATTCAGGAGGCCATGGGATGAAAAGAAATTGCTATATTACACTGCACACCCATGTATTGATTTTTTACTTTTAAATTATAAACTTAAAGAATGAACTCATACTAACATGAACCCATTCGTATTTTGTCAAGTAACTTTTGTCTATTTTACATGTCAATTAAAAACAGCTGTTTATTTCAGTCAAATATTAGATGCCCTTGCCACTATTTTATGTAAAATGCAGCCTCACCCACTTCGTGCAACAAAAAGATTTCTACAGTTTCTCTATTGCAGTTCACACATCTCTTTCACTCCTAGTCTCCCTTTCATAGGACATTTCACTCTACCATTTTTTGAAAAGATTTATACTGGGGAGAGCTGTCAATTTTATAAAATATCCCCTCTTAACACCACTGGTTATTGTCAACCTTTGGCATCTTTGGATACAATCAGAGAAGCATCAACATCTGCTTCTTCATCTATTTCCTGAATGTTTATTCTTTTTTAGGAGGTTTCCCACAAAATATGGTATTCTAATTTCCCATATCTATGCTGTAGTCTCTCAGGTTCACTTCACAAACTAATAAACCTGCCAGCTAAAATTAATAGATATGATGGGAGACATTCCTTTGGATCAACTGGGGATTTTTGTTTGTCTTTACTGTAGTAAAATATAAACAACATAAATTTACTCAGCCATTATTAAATATACAGTTAAATGGGGTCAAGTGCATTCACACTGGGTGCAGCCGTCACTGCCATCCGTCCTCAGAACTCTTTTCATCGCGCAAAACTGAAAGTCTGCGTTCATTCATCACTAACTTCCCATTTCTCCCACCCCTGAACTCCCGGCAACCACTTCTGTACTTTCCATCTCTATGAGTTTGACTCATACACAGTGACTGATAAAAGTGTAATTGTGCAAAATTTTTTTTATATCTGGTTTATTTCACTTAATACAATGTTCTCAAGTTCATCCATGTTTTGGCATATGTGAGTATTTCTTTGTAAGGCTGAATATTATTCCATTGTATATACTACACATGGATATTTTTTGACAATGGGTTATAGTACATTACCATCCTTATTATATATTTTTTATTGTACTGCCAGATCTATTTCTTAGTATTTTATGTTCGTCATCAATATTTATAGTGATACTGATCTACAGTTTTTTTTCTTTTTAATGTTTTTTATATAAATTACAGTTGATCTACAATATTATATTACTTTCTGGTGTGTAATTCTGTGAGTAGACATTTATATAATTTACAAAATGATCCCACCATAAATCCAGTGCTGGTCTGACACCATATGTACTTATTACAATATTATTGACTGTATTCCCTGTGCTATACTTTCCATCCCCATGACCATTCTGTAACCACCAGTGCGTACTTCTCAATCCCTTCACCTTTTTCACCCTGTCCCCCAGTGCCCCCCCATCTGGCAACCTTCAGTCTGTTCCCTGCATCTATAAGTCTTTCTCTGTTCTGCTTGATCTACAGTTTTTATATAATGTGCTACCTTTTTAGTACTGTTAGTAGCTAAATAGTACCAGAATGTAACTGGCAATTGGACCTTGGTTCAACAACCTTAGTACTTGTGTTCTGGCTAAGAAAGAATTCAGAGTCAAGACTGATATATAAACAAAAGTTTATTTAGAATGTCACAGAAGTAGAAAACATAAGCCAGCTGGGCTGCGTGGACTCAGGAAACACGTTACATAGATTTCCTGGAGCTGAAACATAACTGAGGCCTAGATGTTATCTCTAGTTTGACCAAAACTCTTGTCTCTCTGGTCAATGAGACCTGAGGCTTTATTCCCAAGATACTTGATGGGGGTCAGAACCTCATTATGTTGAAGGCTTAATGCTTAAGAGAGTGTCACGTAAGGGCTCATATGGGAATCATATCAGTTCATTCTCCAGCCCCCATGTTCCTTCTCTAAGGGGACCTAAAACCATATGATTAGAGATATGCCAAAGGAGAAAAGGTCAAAGGATGGTCCGAACTGCATGACCAGTGATGTGCTAGGGAAGGAACAGTCCCCCTGTGGGTGAGGTCCTTCTTTTCCCAGTTTTGCTTATGTCTAGGTACACAGGGCTTTCCTCCCTGGGGACCTTCTGTACCCGGTCTATGGTTCCTACTTGGCTCATGTGGAGAAATGAGGTGAAATCCGACCCGCGGAATCCACCGTGGGTGGACTTGAGCCTGAAGCATCAATGATTCACACACAAAGACACATTATGAGATGAAGCCAGGGTCACGGGCATTTTCTCCCATTATCATAGGGAAAAAAGCCACGAACATGGCAGCACCGTGCTTTTATTAGGAGCTTAGGGCATATTTACATAAGATTGAATATTCATGGGACAAGGCAGAACGGGGTAAGGTTACCATCAGTAGAACATGACGAAGTGGATTCTGGTCTGGTGTTAGACAAGACCAGGGTGATTGAACAGAGATCAGCAAGTCAATAACACATTTTTGCCAAATTCCTACCAGAGAGTTTCAAACCCACAGATATGATCCACGCTTATTCTCATGGGAACCC